>VSMD01093426.1:15993-33948 GCA_008750895.1 Mirza zaza
AAAAAAAAAAAAAAAAAAAAAAAAAAAAAAAAAAAGAGTGGCCTTCTTTTAGAAGTGACGAGAGCCTGGGAAATTACAGTTAACCTATAATAGGGGTACTTAAAGATGTTCAGATACCTAGATCTTAGAGCACATAAAAGAGAAAGGTGGGAGATGAAACTGTCATAGAAGAGAGAGGATAGATTTCAGAGTGACATTTAAAACTGGTTAATAAGATCGGATTGTACAACAAAGGTAATGGGAAACTACTGAAGGGTTTTATCAAGAGAAATGATACACTTAATTTTACTTTTAAAAAATCACTCTCTGAAGAATGTGGAGAATGGTTGGGAAGAGAGCAAGAATGAATAAAGGAAAGAAAGAAAAGCTGGTAGGTGACTGCAGCAGTCCAGATGATAAATAATGACGGCAGACTAGACCAAGGTTCTAACAATGGAGATAATAAAGAGATTTATGGTAGATTTAAGAGAGAGAATCAAGAAAATTGGTTACTGATTTAATTTAGATATAGGGAAAAAAAAGTAAAGACCAAGATGAATCCAAAATTTCAAACTTGGGTAATTGGGTGGAAAGTGAGATTAATTTCTGGTGGCTCAAAGCATAATAAGTTTAATTTTAGACAAGAGAAGATGTCCACAAATAAGGTGATGTTGGGATCTGGAACTCAGTGGGGATGGGATTGGATCTAAATGTATAAAAGGTGTTGACACAGAAAGTTCAACATAGTGATTGAAATCTTAAGAATAGGTTGTATAGAGTAAACTTTAAAAAAAAAAAAACATGTAGAATAGAGTCTCGCACAACACCACCACTTATGTGGCAGATTGAACCAAGACATCTCGCTATCCTTATGTTAGGTACAGATAGATAAGTAGGACCACACAAAAAGAACGAAGAAGGAGCAGCCAGGGAAGTAAAAGTAAGAGAAAAGTGTGTGAAGTCACAGAATCAAAACCAAGGAAGTGCTTCCTGGAGGACAAGCTAGTGAATAACGTACACTCCTCTGAGAATTCATCTAGTAAGAGAGGCGAAATTGCCCTGTTTTGGTTAGGAATGCAGTGGTGTTTGGCGTTCTGTGATTTTAGTGAGAACGATTTCAACAGAACAGTAGCAATAAAATCTAGATTGCATTGGATTAAAGAATAAGTGGAAAATGAGGACACAGGCAGCCAGTTTGGGCAATGTATTTGAAAAGATTAATGTTAAACACAAGGAGAGAAAGAGTGATAACTGGAGGGAGATGGGTGATTGAGAAAAAACGTGGTGCGTGTGTGTGTGTGTGTGTGTGTGGGTGTGTGTGGGTGTGTGTTTCAAATGAGAGAGACTTCATCAGATTCAAAGGCTGGCGGAATGAGTCTATAAGGGGGAATGTGGTGAAAGGATGCCCAGTTAACACTGTGAGGTCCCTGAGAAGTAGGAGGGATTACCCCATAAACAAGGATATGAGCCTCGTCATTTTAACAGAAGGAAAGAGGAAAAGGCTGGGAGAGTGGATTTGTAACTTTAGTGACAGATATCTGAAGAATCTCTATTAGATTCAAGAGCTTCTAATTTCTCTCAGTGTACAAGAAATAGCATCTGCTGTATGTGATTTAATAAGATGACAAAGTTCTAAAATTTGGGAAGAACCAAAAAAGTCTGAAATAGTTGTTATGAAGAATGAACAGAATATGGGAACCTAGAAGTACCAGGTGGAGCTGAATTTTCTGACTTTAGTTCCTGAGCTCTTGTCACTGAACCACCCTGCACCCCATGAAGAGGTCACTTGCAAAAACATAACAGCAGCCACACACTCCAAATAAAGAGGGAACAATACTTTTATTTGTAAAGTACAACGTGTTTGTTCTCATATTTGATCAATTGTACGATCATTCTCCAGCCTTAACCTCTTTCTCTGCTTGCTTTTCAGATAAGCCTGTAACTCCGCTTTCTGCCAAATGTATTAGTCATAACAGGAACGCATTCATATGAGTGAGTGAATTATGCTTTGACAAAAAGTCCTCGTATCAGCACATACCATCATCGTGAATTTCTTGGGCTGGCTTTCCAGGGGATTTGATTCCTCCCCTCCTCATCACCTCATTCTCATTGTATCTCCCCTAGTACCCACAATATAAAACAGGTTTATACATGATCATTTGACAGCGACTTTGATAAGCGTGGGAGGCACCATTTCAGTAGCTTAGTCTGATCTCAACCATTTACCTCTTGGCACATGGGATCAGGTTGCAGTTTAATAAAGGCTAAAAAAGTAATTTATAATAACAACACAAGTGACTGTCTGAGGTCACAAACCCCCAGACACTGGTAGAAAGTTGGAAGATCACTTATGGGAAAATGCAGAGGCTATTCCTGAGCTAAAGAGAAGGAAGTTGAACTAAGCTGCTTCACAAGTCTCTTCTTCAATTCAATGATTACAGTCTCAGGGAAGCTATTTAAAAAATGCAAAAGTGTTTCACATGAAGAAACTGAGGTATTTATAAATTTTAAGTTTCTCAGAAGTAATAAGATGAAGAGGAAAGAACATGGCTGAGGAATGAGGCAAATCCCAGCTCATATATTTGCTAGGTGAATAACCCTAAACAAGCTGCCTAACATCTCTGATATTAGTTTCTCTTATATAAGAAGAGCATGATATCTGATTTGATTTTCATTCTAAGGTTGTGTAGCCACTAAATAAGAATAAAGTAACCACTAACCACATGTGGTTATTAAAATTTAAATCAATGAAGAATAAATATTATGAAACATCAGTTTCCTAGTTCGGCTAATCACATTTGGAGTGACCTATAGCCACATGTTACTGGTGGCTACTACATTGGACAGAAGAGATGTAGAGGATTTCCATGATTATAGAAAGTTCTATTTGACAGCAGTGTTTTTAAGATTAAAGATAATCTATAGAAAAATGTCTAGCATATATTAAATATCCATATATGATAGCTAACTTTTTGTTAATTATAACAAATTTTTGAGACCATGTGCCCAAATCTGTACTAAATATGTTACATATGCCTAATGCAATTTCCATTCCCACTGGGGATAAGAATGGGAATACTGATAGATGAGGAAATGAAGGTTTAAAGTGGTCAAATAGTTATCCAAAGTTACAAAGACTATAAGCTCTTATTTTTAGGAATGTCTTCAAAATCACAGAGGAAAAGTGTATTAGAAATTAATATCAAACATTCATTAATTTGATCACAATCCTATGCTGTCATATGCCTGTCAGTGTGCTTTTATATACCCTGAGACTAGCGGAAAAACTTCAGCTGCAGTACAAGGGAAAGCAGACATTTTTGAGTGTTTCATAGAGCAAAGAGAAGAACAGGGTAGAGAAATCTCTGGTATATAAAGAAAAGTAAGGGCCAAATAGATGGCCTGTAAGTTCTATAATCATGGATGGTTGGATTCTGAAAGGATTCATATTACATGTCTATTCTATCAGAGACAATTGGAAGGTGTAGTTATTTATTGCAAGAAATAAAGGTATTTTTTCTTTTTGTCTTTGCCGATCAATATCTGCCTCTTTGAGGAGACCTATGTTCTGAGGAACATGTGGAGAGGAGCAATTTGATCTTGAAATCAAAGAAATAAGTTGGGAAATGGTTCCAAGTAGCTGAGTGTAGGATCTTACCAATAGGACAAATTGTGCTCTTAAGAAGTGCTGTCTCTGTCTGCCCAAGTCCTATGCTTTAGACCTTTATCCATTGTTCTCCAAGAGAAATAAGCCAAGATATTCAAGCAAAAAGCACAAAAATATCTTGTTAAACACGTGCCTGATTAAAACCGCAGAAGTCACGACTAGAAAGCATAAAAAAAACAAAATCATTTGTATGAATATATACATAAATTAATACATTTTATAGTCATGAAGAATAAGCTAGATTGTGCAACAATGGCAAATACAGCAAGAAATCTCAGTGACTTTAGCTGAAAAAAACTTCATTTCTCACTCAAATCCCACTAAACTGAGTAAAACTACATAATTGTAGCTTTTCTTGATGAGTCTCTTCCACGTGATGGCTAAGAGATCCAGTGTCTGGAATTTGTGCTTTCCAAAGGCTAGAGAATCATGTAAAATACTTGTACAGGCCAAGCCTGGAAGTATTTTATATCACTTCTGCCGACCTTTTATTTGTCAAAACTCAGTCACATGGTCCACAATCTAACTCTAAGAGGTACTGGTATATGTTGCTTTGCTGAAGGTCCAAGTTTGATAAACATATGCCTTTGTCTCTGAAGAGGGCATAAAACACATTTAGTATAAGCATCTGCAAGCCACCTACTTATTTAAAAAAGTGAAAGTCCCTTTGCTTTTAAATAGTTAATCATTTTAAGATTTTCCCAAACCCTCTATTTAAATGCCACCTTCCTTACCTTTATCAAATACACTTGATTCCTACATCATTAAGAATACCAATCCCGCCAGAAAAATTTCCCACTGTCTTTTCATCCTGCTATCCTCCCTTTCAGGGGAACAGATTTCCTCCTCTCATATAAAGCTTAATCCACTATAGGAAGCATTGGGGTCCTTTGCTTACTCCAGACCTTGAAATATCAATTATTGCCTCTTTGTCCCATATATTTACCTCTGGTAATTTTTGTCTCTTTAAAAACTTGTTCAAATCCCTTTAATCCTAAAAACCTTTTCTCGTCATTCAGATTACATTCCTTCTATAAGTGCAGGTCATTCTCTATAGTACCCTACAGAGTAACCTATCATTAGTGTCTCATAATCTATACTGATTTCTAATTTATTTCTGAATAGTTATGTTCCTAACACATCAAAGTTTTAAGTATATATATATATATAGTATGTGAGTGTGTTTTTGCTCATATTCCCCACTAGACTCCAAGCTCTATAAGGAGCTAACTGTATCTGTTTTATTCACCCTCATCACCTCAAACAAAGGATCCACACCCTCTTTCCCTTACCACCTTCCATCCTATCAATCACTAAGTGTGCTCTGCCATTGCTCTTCCAAATAGCTCTTGAATCCTTCCTCCTTTTCCATTCTGACCAGTCTTTTTTGTTACTTGTAATCTCCACCATGGGTTACAGAAAGCCTCCTACCAATCTCCTTGCCACCATGCTCTTCCACACAGATCTATTCTCCACATTGCAGCCAAGATGACCTTTTCAGAAACAACAGCTTGACAATTTCACACTCTGATTATAAACCCCTTCAAAGACTCCCCATTGTGTATGAGATAAGACCCAAACACTTCAAGATGACTTGAACCTTCCATGTATTAATTAATCCCTTCCTGGTTTTATTCCTTGCCCTTTTGTATCTCTACCTTCATGATTAGCAATATCAGTTTTCTGCACACATTTGCTCTCTTTTGCTTGGGTAGTTTTGCTTAAGAAAAGTTAAACAAACTGTAGCTAACTCCTCCTCATCTTTATCTCAGGCCTCACATCCTCCAGAAAGTCTCTATATCCTCGTCCAATCTGGTTTGGGTACCATTCCTTCATGCTCACATAATGCCTGTAGAGATCTATGGCATTAAATTGTGTGGCACGGAATCCTGTGGCAGAGCATGCTGGACATGCTGTTTGGCTGAGCAATAACTTTTCGCGGTGTTAAATCATTGAGATTTGAGGGTTAATTTGATACTCCAGCATAGCCTAGCAAATCCTGAATAACAGTGGTTAGCATGGTACAACTGAAGAATGAGGCTTACAAAGTTAGGTCCCCCACTCTGTTCGTGCCGACAAAGCACAGTTCTTTTATCCTTTGGAGCTCTAATATTCACTGGAACTATTTTACTAGGAAATATTCAAAGAGAGCCGATTTGACTCTAGAAGAAAATGAAGAAAATTATGGAAAACTGCTTTCCCTAAGTACAGCAAACATTGGTAGAATAAATGAGTTTGCCGTTTATAATCTGTTCTCCACTCTAGCAAAGCCAATGCTATTCCATCTGAGCTGAGAAACTACTGGAGCTTGAATGATTCATGAAGGCTCTGACTGTTTGCCATGCAGCTGAACCCACCTAGGACAGGGTTCGCATTGAAATGCAATGAGGTCAAATTGGAGACTCAGCGGATACTGCTGCACTTCAGTGGCTGGAACGTCATGCGCCTGCCCATTTTCAGGCCATTTCAGTGTCTCTTGGGGAATAGTATCAAGAAAAAATGGGGCTTGCAGTGCACATTCAGGGTTTAACAGATATTCACAATATGGCTAGGCTTTGCCTCTCACCAAGCCTGCCCCCAAACACTGCCAGAGGAGGGAGAGACAGTGGGATGCTAAAGCTCAGTTTGTGTGATGCTACTTCTGAGTGAAAAGATTGCTGACTATCTCATGAAGGAAAAGGGACACATGTACCACATTACATCAAATGCTTAGTGCTTCATTAGATGAGATGGACCTGTAACTGGGTACATTACACTGTGAACACTTTTGAACACTGCTATAATTTTGTCCCTTGATTAGTGCACATTAGTTGCTTTGGAGCATTCTGGGATCTAAACTCTGTGCTATGCTTAGTGAATCTGGTGAATTAGGCTTCTAATTTAGAAGTCCAGAGGCCAGATGAACACTTTCCTAGCCTCAGTTGCATGTTGGGACTTGGCACATGTCCTACTCTCAGCTAATCAAATACATACAGCAGGAACTCAGAATTGAGAAGAAAGAGTGCAAAGAGGAAGGGGCTTCAGAGAATGCATTGTGGGGGTGGGGCAGTGGCAGTGGAGGCAGCAGCATCCATATGCCAGGATAGCAGTCCCCAAGATGATCACTGGAGGGATGTAAGATGGGGCGTCCAGCATTCGTGAGTAACCACAGCAATGCCTGTCAAATTCATAGAGGGCACACCTTTGCCTAGGGTCCTGATGGATTAGCCTTTCCTTGTTCTTGGTAATTTTCTGCTCCTGTTTCTCCAACCTTCCTGGCAATTTTGTAATTCACTGCCAGCCTTTTATTAAAGTCCTCTTCATCTTATACAAGTCAGGGAAAGTTTCTGTTGTTGCTATTAAAATTCTTGGCTGATAAACTCCCTCATGCTCATGGCAAGATAAGGGACATTACTAAAATAATTATTATAAAAACTGTTGTTAATGAAATCTGTTCATAAAATAGACAAAGAGAAATGGTCTCAGCATTCAATATCAATGTACCTTGTAACATGCTAAGATTTTACTTTCTCTTGGTTTAATTTGTCGTCTTAGATCAGTGATTCTTGACCAGGGACAATTTTTTCCCCTAGGAGACATCTAAGTCTGGAAACATGTCTGATTATCACAATTGGAGGCAGGGATGCTAATGTCACCTGGTGGGTAGAAGTCAGGAATGCTGCTTAGCATCTTACAATGCACAGAACAGCCCCCACGACAGTGAATTATCTGGCTCAAACTGTCAATAATACCAAGCTCAAGAAACCCTATCTTAAATTATGTGAGGTTGAAGGAACCTTAGGACCAACTAATCTCTTGGCTTCCTCATATTCTTAGCGGTTTTTAAAACTAGCAGAAGAGATGCCCAAACTACTTTCCATGCTTCACAAAGACTTTTTTATGTTTAAGTCTTTCCCCATCCCACAAATAGCTATTGTCAGCTCTATGCAAAGTACCATGCTGGAATAGATTGGTTAAAAACAAACATACAAACATGGTGCAATTCCTAAAGAGTTGTTACACAAATAGGAAGAAGAGACAGCAAATAAGTAAATTAATAAATATATCCATAAATACATACTGTTGTGAAGATAATAAAGGGAACAAAGCTGAATTAAACTATAGAAATTAGTAAGAGGAAATCACCTTGTAGACCATGGACATGGAGAATGCTCTCAGGAGGTGGCATTTGAACCAAAGCTGGAGAAAGAGCATTCTAAATAAAGAAAGCAATCTCAATGAGGCTTAGTAAAGGAAAGAGCTTCATGACTAATGAATTTAAAAGAAACCAGTTTTAGGCCACTAAATATGAAATGTCTGATTTCAATCCAAAAATGTAGTTTATTATATCTCAAACAAGAATCAGTACAATTAATCAAAGTACTATAAACTATGAACATAGTTTTGCCATCACAATGGTAGCTTGTTTATACCAGCAACAAAGAAGTCTGAAGAGCAAGTGGCAATGAAATCAAAAAAGGCGTTTTCCACAGCTTGTTGAAAATTGAATATTTTTCCTTGCAAGAAGTGGTCCAAAGCCTGGAAGATGTGGTAGTCAGTTGGTGCAAGGTCTGGCGAATATGGTAGATGACAGAGAGTTTCCAAGTCCAGCTTCTGTAGTTTGAGCAGCATTGTTTGGTTGAATGCTGTCCTGCAAGAAGATTGGCCTGTCTCTATTGACCAATCTCAGCTGCTTGGAAACATTCTCATCGATTGCAAACATTCTCATCATTTCATCCAATTAGTTGCAGTAGACATGCTGTATAACCAATTGACCAGTTTTCATGAAGCTGGAGTGGGTGATACCAGTGCTGGATCACCAAACAGACATCATTAGCTTTTCTTGATGAATATTAGGTTTTGGACTGCATTTTTGGCACTTCATCTTTATCCAACCATTGTGCTGAATGCTTGCAATTGTCAAAAAGAATCATTTTTCATCACACATAACAATACAGTGTAGAAATGGTTCTCCTTTATGCTGTGACAGAAAAGAAAGGCAAACTCCAAGAGGATTTCTCTTCTGACACTCATTTAATTCATGCAGAACCCATCTATCCAGCTTCTTTACCTTGCCAATTTGTTACAAATGGTGCAATGTTGCTAGAATAGTAAGGTCAAATCTTGCTGCTAATTCACGCATAGGTCGAGATGATTCACTTTCACTACAGCTTTCAGCTCATCAGTATCCACTTGGTCTCAGGTCACCCAAGTGGCTCATTTTAAAGATTAAAATCACCAGAATGGAACTTCTCAAACCATGGTTGTACTGTGCATTCATTAGCCATGTCCTTCTGAAACACTTCATTCATATTTTGAGCTATCTGCACCGCACTGGTTCCACAAAAGAACTCATATTTGAAAATAACATGAATTTTTGACTTATCCATGGTTTCACAAAAATTGCTCTAAAAAATATGAAAGATAATCACAAGCTAAAATGTGCATTCGCAAGACTGAGGATGTACCATCACAATAAAAATAAAACAAGAAATATCAACATGAAATGCCAGAGACATCAACTGTCAAACTTAATACCTAAGGAAATCAGACAATTCATACTTAATAGACTATTTTGCAACAGTGGGTGAAAGTAGACTGATAAAATGAAAGGTGTAGAAAGAGACCCAGATGTGGAGAGCTCTGTAGACCATGACAAAGAGGTGATCAATCTTCATTCTTTACAGATTCTTTTGTTTCCCACCCTAAGGATTCTTGGGCTATCTAAACATGTAGCTGCTTTGTACTTGCCCAGACTGATTGAAAAAAAAATATCGGGTTATTTCACTATGATTAGATGTCCAAATTAATAGTTCTGTATGCCTGACTAATACAAATAAAGAATCAATTAATTTTACACTAGTCAGTGTCATTACTTAAGAGATAACAATCTTAAAAGTACATGATCTGCGAGGGAGAAGTTTGAAATCCTCTAATCAAGCCCAACTACTGCATTTTTCGCAAGATGAAATGGAAATACACACAGCAAATAGGACTTTTCCATGGTCACACAACTTAGAGAACCAGGTTTCAGATCTGGCTCTTTATATGTCTACCCCGGAACTCTTTCCACCAAACCACTTGGCTAAGACATAATGCAATTGGAGTCCACATAGAAGTGAAGCTGGTTAAAGGAAAGAATCTGTTTTTCTCCCTTTGACCAAAGATCCTCCATGGATTCTAAAGTCACTTGAATGTGTTACATGTTTCCACCATTGCCTAGCACAGATCAAAATGTTCTTCAACAGTTACCCTTTCCTGCACATCATGAATAATCATTGCCATCAGATTAGAGGCCTGGCTTTAACTTTTATATATACTTGATCCAAATGACTGCCTGGAGGTTTCTGGGGTAAATGAACTATGCAGTAGGTAATCATTAATTTTTATTGTATCACCCATGCATGGAAGCCCATGCTACGGCTCAAACTGCTTTTCCTTTAGCTGAAAAAAAAAAATTGTTCCTACCTTGATATCTCTGAACTGAATTTCTAATTGATATTAATTAATGTTATGTGGGTTTCTTTATACCTGATGAATACAAGATAAATAAAAGTTCCAGGGAGACCAATACAATCTGGAACTAATAGTAGAAACTCTCTAAATATCTTCCCTGCTGGAGACAAGCAAGTCTTTGCACTGACATCTCCTGGCCTACCCTGGTTGAATTCTGGAGAAGGATTATTTGCATTTAGAGAAAGACCCCTGATAGATCTCAGATTGAATCCTACCTTTTCTATTTACTCCTCGTGAGCCCTTAAAATATGCCTTAAATGTTCTAAAGTTTTGTGTCCTCATTTATGAGAGCAAGATCATAATAAAATAATTCTAACATTTATCAAGCCCTCACTATGTGCCTGACACTTCACTATGTACTTAATAAGAATCAATACAGGGTATGTACTAACATCTTGATTGTAAAGGTAAAGAAAAATAAGTTATTTGAGTGACTTCCCCAAGATCACATAACTGGAAAATAACAAACCCATCATATTCCAAAGCTTTGTTTTTTTTTTTACCTGCCTAAATCCTATGAAGTTGTAGTCCAGTTATTCTATTTTTTTTTCTAAAAGATGAGTAAACATGGAATTCCAGAAATATAAAAATAGTAAAGCTATCCTATGACCTAGGTGGGCAAACAGGCTCAGCCTCATTCTTCATCCCTATGCATTTTCATGAAAATCATGCTACCACAAAAGGATTTTATTTTATATTTTATTTTGCTTTGTTTCTTTGCTTCATAAACTACTAGAGGTTAGCTGAGCTTCATGTGAATTTGCCCAGAAATATTTATCTTCTAGAAAGCTCTAAATAGGCCTGGGATTCTGCAGGACTCTCTTGGTTGATGAGACTGTGGCCTCGCCAGGGTGCTGCATCCTAATCTTCTCCCCTGCCCCTTTCTCTCACATTCAGTCAATTGCCAAGCTATGTTGAAACTCTCTCCTGACAAGTTCTGAGGTCCACCTCTTTTTCCCTCATTTCTGCCTCTACATTGGCCTGGATTACAATTACCTCTCTCTCACACAAGAACTCCCAGCTGCTATTCATGTCTCCTATCTTTTTCCCTTTCTAACATTCTCCACACTGCAGCCAGAGTGCATGTGGTCATGCTGTTCTCCTGCATAAAGCTATTTAATAGTTTCTAATTGCTCTTAGATCAAATTGAAGCCTGCCCTTCAGCTATCTGCACAATCTGGCTCCCACTTGCTTCTCCAGCCTTTATTCTCAGCACCCCATTCTTCCCTACCCACCCCCCACACCCTCCTCTCTCACTGCCTGCCCTCTATACGGACCCAGAAACATAACTAGGTTCTACCAGCAGTAAGAGAGAACACAGAAATATGCAAACTTTTGTTACTTTCTCTACTTGTTTTAATATAGGAAAAGCAGCTACCCTTGGAGAATGTATTCATTCCTGCTCCCCTCCTAGATGTGACATTACACAGTCCAGTCCCTCTTTCTACAACTCGATTCCCCAGTCATCTCACACATCTCAGCCCTTCTCTTCTTATTGACTCTGTGTTAGTCAACACTTGTTTGTTTGTAAGTCATAGGAACCTAACCCAAACCATGGTGTAATTATAGTAACAACATTATATGAGGTTATTTGCCGATCAATCCTCTCAAGGAGTTGCCTGGCCCCATCCTACTCTGATAGGGGTGGGCTCATTGAGCTAGGTCTATTATGTATAACCCCCACCCACCACCACCACCAGCCTTGGGCCAAAATAGATCAATCCAAGGTGGACATCTAACCCAATCAACCAAGCACTATGTCTTTCCCCAAAAAAATTGGAATTAGAACCAAATAGAAATAGTGTATCTTTCTCTTTGACTGGGCCCAGATGTAAAATCTTTGATGTGGTGGGGTGGTTACATGTTCTGTCATGTGTTCTAGGAGCACAGAAAAATAATCTGGAGAAAGATTAAAAAAATTAATAAGCAGAAGGGATTCCTATATTCTTCTTGTCCCTTTTGCCCATCATTTCTGATGACTAGAAGCAGATTTGCACTAGGGTTCCATAAGATACGCATCTTTTTTCTGCCTAAGTTGGCACAAATATATTTCTATTACATTAAAACAAGAACATGCAATAAATATCACCTGCCTGCTATGTGATATGTCATGTTATATATATATATGATGTATGTATAAGCATGTAAATGTGAGTATGGATATGCAACCACACACATGCACACACAGAATCTTATGTAATCCTCACCACAACTCTGAAAAGCTTGTGTTATGATTCCCATTTTATAGACGAAAAATACAAGAATTACAAAAGTTATGTTACATATCCAAGATGCCACAGCTAACTACTGTGAAACCAAATATTAAATCAAGATATTTTTGACTTTCACCTGTATATTTTTACAATTTATCTATATTTATGATTCTACTCATTTGGCTTCCAATATCAGTCAATTGTTCACTCATGAAACACAATTGTTTTCTTCTCTATGGCAGATATTATGCAAGCAATTTTCTAATAACATTTTTTTAAAATTTGATAAATACTTTTGGAAGACAATTCTCTATTTATCTCTTGTATTTCTGCATGTTTTGTATTAGCCATTGTTCTGGATTAGCTTTTCAAGGATCTTTGAATAGCAAACAGCCTTGGAAGATAGAGTTAGCATCTCCCTCCAGAGCAAAAGGGAGATTTGTTTCCTAGCCAATCTAGGAAAGACAGGCATTGTCTTCCTCTAGGGCAAATGTTGGGCATGTTTGCTAGCAGTACCTTTTAAACTATTTAGATTTCTAATCTCAGGGTTCCTCAACTGTTATGCAGATCTGTTAAATATACGGCATCTAATGGGCCACTCTGCGTTACCCTTCGGACTTGTGGACAAGGAAAATCGATGTGGACATTTAGCTCTTGTTGCCTGCTGTGCAGTGAGTAATTATATTCTTTGCCTCTGACCCAGGTGTCTCATGTCTTCTGCCAGAATCTATATGTGGCAAGTTAACTTGTTAGTTTACAAAAGGAAAAGTCTCAAAACCATCACAGTTCTTAACAATATAACTGGCACAATAGTAGTAGGTTGACAACTACGGACAGTATAACTTGATTCACCCATACTCACATAAACTTGTAAGTGGTAGAGCTAATGTTCAAACTCAGATCATTTTAAGATCTCAAAGAAAGTGTGAAGGTACTAAAGGAGAGAAACAGAATTAATGAAACAAACATCCTTAATTGGTCAGCTATGTACTGCCATATAGTCAATGCATGATGAGAACTTCTGGAATGGCTAGCATTGTAAAGTATCTCAGAGCTCAGCACAGGGATTAGTGAGTAGCAAGCAGAGCAGACAAATGATCTTGGAAGTTAAGACACTTTGGAGTCAAACAGCCCTAAGTTCAAATCTGACACTCTGCATGACACTGAACAATTTATTTAAAGTGTTTGAGCAGTAATGTCCTTATCTCTAAGGCAAGAATAATAGACTCTATCTCACAAGAGCATCATAAGCATTAAACAAGGTGATGTATAGAGCATCTAGCATGAAGCTGCACACATACGAAGTGTTCATTAAGTAATAGCTATTAGTATTCCTAATAAGTCCTCAATAAAGATTGAATAAGTGATTGATTGATTTTTCTACATCAATTTACCTGCACCTTAACTATCAGATCATTCACCACTAATATCTCCCCAGTAGTTAGCAATGCAATCAGGTTTATAAATACTGATCACTACCTGAACCATTGCAGCTTTAAGAGCTAAAGGGGCTCCTGATTTTAAGTGTGGTGGGTACTAATGGCTCCTTTCTTGTAAAAAAAAAAAAAATGTCTTCAGGCTGCAATTTTGAGATAGGATTGAGGCTGAGCACTCACTTTGTGCCATTCTACAAATGGTATGAGAAATTACAAGGCTGGGGGTTTTCCTGGTTATCCATTTGTCTCTTTCCCATCTTGCAAGTAGAACAAGTACTGCTGTTGCCAAGCAACAGTACAGTGGTGGGAGAGATGGTGCATGTGTAATTTGGCACTCCGGGAGTGAGGAGCTTAGTTCTAGAGCTGGTCCAAGGGCACTGAAAAGCAGCACTGAAGAGTGTACTTTTTCTCATGTCATTAACGCAAACCCTCTAATAATTAATTAAAAGAGCTGCTTCCACTGAGCAATCTTATCACCAGCTTTCTGTGAACTGTGGAAAATCCTGAGAACCACAGGGCGTAGATGCTCTTGAGACTTGCCATTTGCCCTCTTAGAGTCTTGGACTGAACACACACCGTAAATACAGCAAACTCTCTTGGTAAGTAATCAGAACTTAAGATACACTCCAAAAGAAGAATTGGAATTCTCACCCCCAAACATATATCTTTTCTATGGAAACAATAGGAGAATCGTTCTTTTATTGAAGTAAGAAGATCTTGAAAAAGGGATTGTTACATACTTAGGAGAATGAAAGAAAACACACAGTTTGGTAATTGGTAGTCACCTGTTTCATGTTATTAAGGAGGAAAAAAACTCAGGTTGGAGATATCTCTGTTGCTTTAGTAACACAGGCCTCCCTAATTAATTGCAGTCAAATTTCACTAATACAGCATAATATATCCAAGCTTACACAGTGTGCTAAGCAGCATGGGATAGCAGTTATAAGCAAAGACTAAAAACCCAAACTACTTGGGTTTGGATCCTAGCTCTCTAACTTACCATGTGAGTGAATTTTGAAAGATCAGTTACCTTCTCTGTGCCCCACTTTTTATGTATAAAACATAGATAATTATAGGAGCTATCTTATAGGATTATTGTAAAGATTAAATGAGTTAATATATATTTAAATTGTTAACTTAAATAGGCATATAACATTAAATAAATGTTAGCCATTATTAATAGTGGTTTCACACATTTTTTTTATTAATAAAGGGGCCTCATCCTATTCCTCTCTGTTTTTCTCATCAAGAACTATACCTGGCCTTTATTTGGTGAATGACAAATTTGTTTGGAATAAGCAAATGAGAGAGCAGTCTAAAAATTCAGTCCCATTTTTAAAGAAAATGTACTGTATTTTCTAAAGAAACTCTAAAGAAAATACAATTCCAAATAAGAATAGGAATGATATCAGACAATTCCAAAGTAGCTTTACATGCCTTTTCCTTCCTTAAACTTTCAACTTAACACATATTTTTAACAAATATTAGATTCAAAATTAGAACCTAAAGTTGACTCTCTGACCCACATTTTATTCTTAACAGATGAATATCTCTGTCTTCCTTAGGACCAACAAGAATGTCCTGTAGTTCATTTTGGATATTTAAAATATAATCCCCTTTTCCTGTATTGATTTTTAATGGAGAAATCCTCTAGTCTCAACAGGAAGTAAGAAATATCTTTACTAAGCTATGGCGATCCTATCCCCTAATCAGAGCCCAGAACCCCATCTGAGTTCTACCCTGGTTCATCACTTGGGCCAACAGCTTTACCTCTTGGTATAATATTTTCTTCATCATTAAAGTGTAGGCCATAATTTCAACTCTTCATACTTCTTTAAATGATATCGTGCATTTCCAAATGTATTATACTTGAGAGGTTCTTGAAAAAAATTTAATCCTAGAAAATGCCTCATTTTGAAACTCACTCTTTAAATGAAGAAAGTTATAGGTTACCAGATTAGTTGACAGTATAAATGATTTTTCTTTTTTATTCTGGAATCTCTGAGATTGTTTTTCATTTACTGTAAAAGGAAAGCAGTTCTTTCAACAAGAAGCAAAGCAGAAATAACTGTTGTTCCAGCAATCAAGAAAGTGAACATATAATATATACAAGAAACAGAGGTACAATGAACTCTTGATTATTTGAGATTGTAACAGTTTTATAGAAAGTATAATTTGGGGGCCCCCAAAATATATGTAATTATATGAAGTAAAAATTATGAAGTAAAAATTATTTAAGAAATATTTCTTATTTTGAGCCAAGAAGTATGCTAGGGGCTGAGATAAGACAAATACATGCAAAGTTCTTGGACATGGACTGCACAGTGGACTGCACAAATGTTTCCAATTCTATGTCCATTACTATATCAACTCCTTTTGCCATATAAATTTGCAGTACCATCTTGGTCTGACTCTGGACTTAGTGTAGACATAAGAGATATTAAAGAATCATGAAGAACTGTTTCCTTATATATAATGCATCTCTAACATACTCATACACTAACTATAGTGTTGTGTTAATTTTCTATCACTGCATAACGAATGATAATGCAGTAAACTAAATTAGTGGATTAAAACAACACCCACTTATTGGCACACAATTCTACAAGGTAGAAGTTTCCCACTGGATGGCTGAGTTGTCTGCTCAGGATATTCCAAGGGTAAAATCAAGGTGTCTATCAGGCCAAGTTCTTGTCTAAAGGCTCTTGGGAAAAATCAGCTTCCAAGCTCATTCACATTGTTGGCAGAATTCATTTTCTTCCCGGTGGAATGAAATCCCTGTGTCCTCACTGGCTGTCAGCTAGAGGTCATCCTCAGTTCCTTGAGGTTGCTCTCAGGTCTTTGCCATTGGTTCTTTCCAACTCAGCAAAGGAAAATGTCACTTATGCTAAACTCCTCTCATGCTTCAAATCTTTCTTATCTCCATATCTGCGACCAGCCAGGGGAAGATCTTTGCCTCTGAAAGGCTCATGCGATTAGGTTAGACCCTTCCAAATCATCTCCATATATTGAGGTCAACTGTGCCATATAATGCAACCTAAAAACAGGAGTAGAATCATATTCAAAGTCCTGGTGATTACACAGGGCATGTTATAGCAGGATCAGGAGATTTTGAGGGATATCAGAGAATTCTGCCTATTAGAAATGCCAAGTGGAAGTTACAGGATTGACTCTGTAGAAGGATCTTGAGAGGAATAAAATGGGAGAAAAGAGAACCCAAATGAACACTTTAAGTTAATCTGACAGTTTTTAGAGCCATCCCAAGGCAATTTACTCGTTTCCATTTCCCAGACAGCTAAAGATTTCAAGAGTTAAATAAAAAGGAGTACAAATAGAAAACTTTCTGGAGTGCTGGAAATGCTCTATATTGTGACCTGGGTGTTGGTTACATGTATGCATTTTGTCAAAATTCATTGACTGGCATGCTTAATGTATGTACTCTTTACTGTATGAAAATTAGAATTCAATAGAGAAAAAAATACCTAAGAGTCAAGTAGGTATTAAAAGGTGTGTAGTTGGTGATAGAATACCTGTGAATTCTGAAATAAAGAGAGATGGGACCTAGAACTGAGGCCTGGGATAATCAATCAAAGAAGACATTCTGCTCCTTAAGTGACCTTGAAAGTAACCTACACCTTCCATATCCAGTTTGAGGAATCAAAAATTTTGACTTCCAATTAAATACTGATATTATATATATTTTACTTGCCTAATGTCTCTTGAAATAACTGTCCTATAAGGTTGCCTCTCTCATATTTCAGATATTAGATATTTCTGGGAGGTTGGGAGGGGCCCTTCAAATGTTCTCATTCTTTATTCCATTCACTAAATATCTGTATGACAACATTAAATCTGCAATGGCATGGATGTCAACAGAAACCAGTAACATTCCAGTAAGAAATCACTCTGACAACATGGTACTGATGTACTGTTATTTAATACTGATACCAAGAACATCCCATCTACAGACACACCTCAAATATGGAAATGGAGTTATGATAAGATATAGGCACCCACATGGTCATTTCTGTATTTCTGCTCCATGAAAGATTTCAAAATGGGCCAAAACAATAAAGCTTTTTAAGGAGGAAAAAAATCCCTGTGTCTCTCTGATCAGGTAGGGGAATTTCTAAAATAAAAAACCCAACCAACCAAACAAACAAAA
>VSMD01093440.1:0-16528 GCA_008750895.1 Mirza zaza
GCCTCCAGTCACCATACACAGGTTACCAGTGTCAAACTTGATTAAATCAGTAATCTTGCCAGTCTCCAAATCACTCTGAATGGTGTCATTCATTTTGATGAGTGGATCAGGATAGCAGATGGTGCGAGCATCATGAGTCACCAGATGAGGGATTCCTTTTGTGCCCACAAAGATTTTTCTCACTTTGCACAACTTGTACTTGGCCTCTTCAGGTGTGATACGATGAACAGCAAAGCGACCCTTGGTGTCATAAATCAGACGGAAATTCTCTCCAGTCTTGTCAATGCTGATGACATCCATAAATCCAGCAGGGTAGGTTATATCAGTTCGGACCTTGCCATCAATTTTAATGAAGTGCTACATGCAGATCTTCTTCACTTCATCTCCTGTCAGGGCATACTTAAGCATGTTTCTTAGGAAAATGATGAGTGGGAGACACTCTCTCAGCTTGTGGGGACCGGTGTATGGACGAGGAGCAAACACACTGGTCAGCTTATCCAGCATCCAATGTTTTGGAGCTGCTACACGCTTCAGATGCTTCTTGGGACCACGGGCCATGGCTGCACTAAGCACAGAAAGAGCCACAATGTATACATTTACTGTAATCAGGAAAATGCAAATTAAAAACTACAATGAGATACCATCTTACTCCAATTAGAATGGCCATTATTAAAAAGTCAAAAAACATTAGATATTAGTGTGGATGCAATGAAAATGAAACACTTATACACTGTTGGTGAGAATGTAAATTAGTATGAAAATTTCTCAAAGAACTAAAAGTAGATCCACCATTTGATCCCAGTACTAGGTATTAACCAAAAGAAAAGAAATCATTATATCCAAAAGACATCTCTACTCATATGTTTATCACAGCACAATTCACAATTGCAGAAATATGGAATGTACTTAAGTGCCCATCAACTGATGAATGGATTAAGAAATTGTGATACACACACATACAATGGAGTACTATTCAGCAATAAGAAAGAGTGAAATTAATGTCTTTTGCAGCAACTTGGATGTAATTGGAGGACATTATCCTAAGTGAAGTAACTCTGGAACAGAAAAATAAATGCTACATATTCTCACTTATAAGTGGGAACTAAACTATGGCTACATAAAGGGCACACAGAGTAGTATAATGGACATTGTAGACTCAAAAGGGTGAAAGTGGGAGGAGGTGAGACATGAAAAATTACCTATGGGGTACAATGTACATACACTACTCAGGTGATGAGTACACCAAAAGCCCGGACTTCAACACTATACGATATATACATGTAACAGAATTCAACTTTCACCCCCCAAAACTTGATATTTTAAAAAGAAAATAATAAATCTACTGTAGATATGATTTGTCTCATTCAATCTGTTAATATAGTTAGCCAGTCCTAGGACTATTTGCTCCCAGAAAGTCTCCCTTTGTTGCCCAGGCTAGAGTATGTGCTGTGGCTTCAGCATAGCTCACAGCAACCTCAAACTCCTGGGCTCAAGCAATCCTTCTGCCTCCGCCTCCCAAGTAGCTGGGACTACAGGCATGCGCCATCATGCCAGGCTAATTTTTTCTATATATATATTAGTTGGCCAATTAATTTCTTTTTATTTATAGTAGAGACGGGGTCTCACTCTTGCTCAGGCTGGTTTCGAACTCCTGACCTTGAGCAATCTGCCCACCCAGAGTGCTAGGATTACAGGCATGAGCCACCGCGCCCGGCCAGGATTTGACTCCTGAAGGCTACAATTCCTATGCTCACCAACATTTGGCTGCCATTTTGGTTCAGGAAGATACAGTGATTAGAGGTTTTTCTCCTCCTTCTTCTGCATTAGGTGACTTCTTCTTCAGTGGCTACATTGTCCAACGCTCCAGCCACCATCAGATAGTCCCACCATGATTCCAGATCCTGTTGAACCCAATACCTAGGCTCCATTAATGCTAAATTCCTCTCTTTGTCCTACCCACCTAGAGGTGAGATTGACTTCCGCATGTGGACAATTATTGGGTTCTCCAACTCTCCCCCATTTGGTTTCTCCATCACTTGTGTACTCAGTCCCCTGCATTAAATTCCCTCTGTATTAAATATTTATAAAATTTTCTATTTTCCTAGAAAATCCTTGACTGTTACACATGGCCAGTTATATTGATTGATCTTCTAGTGTTAAACTTCTTTGCATTCCTACAATAAACCCAACTCTGTCTACAGCATTTAACGATGTTTAAATCTCTTCTATAACTAATGACAAAAAAAAATGCCTTTGGAACCTGAAATCTCCTCCAAGTGACATTCTATTTCTATCATCCTTTTCACAGTCTTCTCAAAAATAATTTTACACCCCTTGTTTGGGGGTATATATTGAAAAAGTTAATAGCATAAGTAATATATTCAACTTGTAAAAAATTCAAGTCATACACATAAAGCTATATAACACTAACTGTGTGATACAGCCCAAGTGATACTCAGAGGGAAATAGATAGTCTTAAATATATTAGAAAAGAAAAATATTTAAAACATCTGCACAATTCAAGAAACTAAAAAATAAATACCATATCAAACTTAAATTAGAAGTTATGAAATAATGAAGATAAAAGCAGAAATAATTAACAGTAGAGATAACTGACAAAACACAATTCTTTGAAAATAGTTGGAAAATAGACATTTTTTCAAGTAGGATCAATTACTAAAGAAAAAAGCATAAACAATGGAAGTTAAATAAAATTGTACAAAACATAGATACGGAAGAGATTTGAACAAGAGAACACTACATATATGACTGCTCACCATTGGTCATGGATGCAACAGCTCCCCATTTAGCATCTAGCCTGGGTCTTGGAGCCATTTTTTATAAGGGTTGCAGCTGGACAAATGCCCCAAGGTGGAAGGGAAAGGACATTTCCCACGGAGCATTTAATCAAGGAGTCAAGAGCCAAGATTAGGGCTCTCATGAGTGAGAACTAAGGTGTCCAATCACCCCAGAATATAGGAGTCCCAAAGAATCCATCTCTGCCCTGTCAGTCATGGAAGACCCCAGGCAGTTATCAGGCTGACCACTCCTTCAATTCTCAACAATACAGGCATTGACCTGCATAAGTAAAATTCTACCTCAAGGGATTCAGGGCAGTATAAGCCTTAGTCTACTGGGGGCATACTCAGCTATGCCCATGGAGGTGTCACATGCCTCAGTAGGAATCGAGGTGAGGGCCCTGAGGGAGGACCAAGGCAGCCCTGGACTCCAGAACAGAAGGGGCCCCAGCACTGTACTTGTGGTCAGCTGTGGGAGATCCCATTGCAGTGTGGACGGAGTCCGAGGTTCTGTCAGGAGTCAAGTTTAGACAATGAGGGAGGACTAGGATAACCTTGGACCCTAGGACAGAGGGGCCACATCCCTGCCTCTGCCTTCAGTAACTTCAACTGACTTCTGCCTCAGTGGTTGACAGAGGTGAGGGCCTTGGTCTGAGATCAGGACTTCAGATCAGCGAAGTGGAGAAGGCCCAGCCTCTGTTAGGAAATAGGTGAGATGCTGAGGAAGGACTGAGGAGGCCCCACCCCAGGTAGAGGGTCCCCAAATAATCTGGCTCCCCCCCTGCTGTCAGCGGTGGACCACTCCCGAGACAGATGCCTCAGGCTGAGCCCCTCCCCCAGCTTATTCCTCAGAGGACTCTGGGAGTCAGAGCCTGCTGTGACCCAGGCAGACTACGGTCCCTAGAGGGGGGATCCAGGCTGGGCCACATCCTGATAGGGGGCCCCGCAGTCCATCCTTGCCTGGCTGTCAGCCCTGGGAAGCCCCTGGTATGGGCCTGGATGTGACATACACCGACGTCCGCCAGGGGGCTGGCTGAGGCGAGGGCCTTTGAGGTCCAGACTTCCCGTAGACCGCGAGGAGAGGGCCCAGGCTGTCTTAGGAGTGAGGTGAGATGACGAGGGTGGGCTGAGGAGGCCAGACCCCAATGTTGAGGGGCCCAAATAATCCATCTCGACCTCTACTGTCAGCCCTGGGAAGCCCCTGGTATGGGCCCGGATGTGACATACACCGACGTCCGCCAGGGGGCTGACTGAGGCGACGCCATTGGTCTGAGGGGCAGACTTCAGATAGGAAGGGAGAGGCTCTGTGAGGAGTCAAGGTGAGACGCAGAGTGTGGACCGATGAGGCCCCCGCCCCAGGTAGAGGGTCCCCAAATTATCCAGCTCCGCCCCTGCTGTCAGTCCTGGGAAGCCCTGGTGGGAGGGGGGCGGGATCTGACATCTACAGACATCCCTCTGGGGGGCTGACAGAGGTGAGGCCATTGGTCTGAGGCCGGGAATTCTTGTTGACCGTGAGGCGAGGGCCCAGGTTCTGTGAAGAGTCAAGGTGAGATGCTGAGGGTGGACTGAGTGGCCCTCCCCCTGTGGTAGAGGGTCCCCAAATAATCCAGCTCCACCCCTGCTGTCAGCCCTGGGAAGCCCGGTTGTGGGGGAGGAGGGATCTGACGTCCACCGACTTCCGCCTGGGGGCCTGACAGAGGCGAGGCCTTTGGTGTGGGATCCGGACTTCAGGTCCTCAGAGGTGAGAGGGCCGAGGTTCTGTTAGGAGAGAGGTGAGACGCTGAGGGAGGACTGAGGAGGCCCCACCCCAGGTAGAGGGTCCCCAAATAATCTGGCTCCCCCCCTGCTGTCAGCGGTGGACCACCCCCGCGACAGACGCCTCAGGCTGAGCTCCTCCCCCAGCTTATTCCTCAGAGGACTCTGGGAGTCAGAGCCTGCTGTGACCCAGGCAGACTACGGTCCCTAGAGGGGGGATCCAGGCTGGGCCACATCCCAATAGGGGGCCCCGCAGTCCATCCTTGCCTGGCTGTCAGACCTGGGAAGCCCGCTGGGGGGGGGGGCCGGGATGTGACGTCCACTCCACCTGGGGGGCTGACAGAGGCAAGGCCTTGGTCTGAGGGGCGGACTGGTCAGAGGTTGGTCTGAAGGTTGGCCAGAGGGCCCAGCCTTTGTTAGGAGTGAGGTGAGACGCTGAGGGTGGACTGAGGGGGCCCCACCCCAGATAGAGGGTCCCCAAATACTCCAGCTTTGCCCCTGCTGTCAGCCCTGGACCACCCAGGGACAGACGTGTCAAGCTGAGTCCCTCCCCCTTAGGAGTTGGAGCCTGGTGTGAGCTGGGGCTGACTCAGCACCATACAGGGCAGGGCCCTAAGGGAGGACTCAGAGGCCCCGCTACATCCCGATAGGCGGCCCCACAGTCCATCCTTGTCCCTGCTGCCAGCCTGGGGAAGCCCCAGTGTAGGGGGCCAGATGTGACGCCAACCGACTTGCATCTGGGGGGCTGTCAGAGGCGAAGGCCTTGCTCTGAGATCCAGACTTAAGGTCAGCGGAGGGGAGAGGGCCCAGGCTCTGTTAGGAGTGAGGTAAGATGATGAGGGTAGACTGAGGAGGCCCCACCCCAGGTAGAGGGTCCCCAAATAATCCAGCTCCACCCTGCTGTCAGCCTTGGGCCACCCTGGGGCAGATGTGTCAGGCTGACTCTCTCCCCCTTACACCTTAGGGGACTTTGGGAGTCAGAGCCTGCTGTGAGCTGGGGCTGACTCAGGGCTGTAGAGGGTGGGGGTCCAGGCTCTGCCAGGTATCAAGGTCAGGACCCTGAAGGAGAACTGAGGCCTCCCACTGCCCATCCTGTTCCGCCCCTAATGTCAGTCCTGGGAAGCCCTGGGTGTGGGGACCAGATGTGATGTGACTTATGCCTCAGGGGTTAGAGAGAAGTTAAGGCTTTGATGTGAGTGGAAGGGACACAGGCTGTACCAGGCAGCCAAGATGAGAACACAGAGATAAGGAGGGGAAGGAGCCTTAGACTTCAGGATAGGGGGAAACCCCACAGATGCCTGCCCCTGCCGTCAATCCTCGGAGGCCCCGTGTAGGTGGCCTGGCATGTGCGCCTTGACAGCCACCTCCAGGTCTAAGAAAGGGTAGGGACTTGGTATAGTGAGCATAGCCTCAGGTGAGCAGAGGGAGATGCCCAGGCCCTACTGGGAGACAAGAGGTGGATGGAGACCCAGGATTCCAGGACAAAGGGGCCCCAACCTTGCCCCTGCTTTCATCTGTGGGAGACCCTGAGCAGGGTGGCCACATATGATACATCCACACTTTTTTGTGGCCATCAGGAAGGTGAATACCTTTGTCTGAGGGAGGACTAGGGGTACCCCATTCCAGAATAGTGGAGGCCTCACAAAAACACACCATGTCCCCACAGTCAGCCCTGGAAGCTCCAGGCAGGGTGGCCAGATGTGGTGCTCCCTCACTATTGCCTTAAGGCTCTGAGTGTGGTTAGAACCTTAGTCTGAGGGTTGGAGCTCCAGGTCAGCATAAGACAGAGTCCCAGTCCTGCTAGGCATCAAGGTGAGGACACAGGGGGATGAGTGAGGGGACCCCCTACCCCCAACAGAGAGAGGCCATCTGCCCCCTCCTCCTGTTGTTGACCCTGGGAGGACCCAAGCACAGGTGACCAGATGTGCTGGCCCCAGACTTCTACCTGGTGAGCATGTCAGAGAGGAGAGGACCTTGTTCTGAGCCGTGCAGCCTCACATCAGCTGAGGGAAGAGTCCCAGGTTTTGTCAGAAGTCAAGATAAGTACCCTTAGTGAGGACTGAAAGTACTTACCCGCCCCAGAAAAGAAGGGACCCTACAGAGTCTGGCTTCTGTTTTCAGCCTACTGAAGATGCAGGTGGGAGCAGTAAGATATGGCAAGCTCACGCTCTCATGACAGTGGCGGTAGGGGCATCCTCAGGAGTTAGAGCTTGATCTGAGCTCAGAGGGATGATGTCAGATCAGCAGGGAGAAGGGATCCAGGCCCTGCCAGGATTAAAGATAAATACCCTTAGGGTGGATCGAGGGAACCCCCACCCCAGAACAGTCTGACCCAGGCCCTGAAGTCATCCCTGGGAGATGTGGGGGCCCACTCACTGTCTTCTGCTCCATATCAGGCATGTGAGCTCCTGTTCCGAGAGTTTCTCAGGCCAGCAGAGGGGTGGGGTCTAGGGCCCTCCAGGTGAAAGGTAAGGGGCGTGAGTGAGCACAGAGGCAACCATCCACCCCAGAACAGTGGAGACCTCACAGAGCCTGGCCCACCCTCCTGACAACATTGGGGCCCCTGGGGCTGTGCTTGTATCTGCAGCCTGAGGGCCCCTCATTTCCTCTTACAAGGACCCCAGGAACCTGAGGTGAGACCCTGCTCTGAAACCGTGTCCTTAGGTCACAGAGCAGAGGAGGCCCAGGCAGTGTCAGGAGTCAAGGTGAGGTGCACACCCTGAATGTATGCCAGAGGCCCTGCCTTTCCCAGGACACAGGGGACCCCAGAGTGCCTGGCCCCACCCACCCCCTGTCAGCCCTGGAGCCTCACACTCTGCAGGTCAGCTGCTCCTGAGGAGCCATCTCATTTTCTTGTTCATGTGCTAAGGGGACAGGCTGACCAGGAGAAGAGCCCTGGGAGGCCCCAGAGCATCACCTGAGAAGGCTTGTAGGTTGCGCTTTGTAAGAGTCCCCAGGGTGTGGTTCTCACTGACGCCACTGACACACTCCCTCTCTTCCCAGGTCTGTGGCTTCCCATCACCCAGGTGCTGCCCACACTCCTGCCTGCTGTCCCTGACCAAAGCCATCAAGCCTCCCCGCCTCTGTCAGAGGAATCAGCACCTTCAAGCCCAAAGAGAGGTGCAGGGCCTGGTGGGTGCACAGGCTCCTGGAGCTCAGGAGGAGGGGGCGGCTGCCTCCTCCTCTACTGTGACCCCGGGCACCCTGGAGGAGTTTGCTGCTGCTGCAACACCGAGTGCTCAGCGAGCCTCCTCCTCCCCCACTGACCTGGCCTCCACTCCAGGGTGCCACTCCTATGAAGGCTCCAGCAGCCAAGAAGAGGAGGGGCCAAGCACCTCCCAGGACCCGGCAGAACGGGCGTCCGTGCTGCAAGAGGCACTAGAAGAGAGGATGTCTGATTTGGTTGATTTCCTGCTCCTCAAGTATCGAATGAAGGAACTGATCACCAAGGCAGAAATGCTGAATATTGTCAGCAAAGATTACCAAGACCACTTCCCTGAGATCTTCATGAAAGCCTCTGAGTGCATGCAGCTGGTCTTTGGCGTGGATGTGAAGGAAGTGGATCCTGCCGACCACTCCTATGTCCTTGTCACCACCCTGGGCCTCACCTACAGTGAGGAGCTGAATGATGACCAGTGCTTTCCCAAGGCCGGTCTCCTGATAATCACCTTGGGTGTGATTTTCTTGGAGGGTGACTGTGCTCGGGAGGAGGTCATCTGGGATGCACTGGGTATCATGGGGGTGTGTGCTGGAAGTGAGCATTACATCTACGGGGAGCCCCAGAAGCTCGTTACCCAGGATTGGGTGCAGGAAGGGTACCTGGAGTACCAGCAGGTGCCCGACAGCGATCCTGCGTGTTATGAGTTCCTGTGGGGTCTGAGGGCCCGTGCTGAAACCAGCAAGATGAAAGTCCTGGAGTATGTGGCCAAGTTCAATCGGAGAGACCACAGATCCTTCCCACTCCTGTATGAAGAGGCTTTGAGAGATGAACAAAAGGGGGCGTGAGCAGGAGTTGCAGCCAGGGCAGATGGGGGGGCAGGGCCAGTGCACATCCAGGTCCCCTTCCAGCAGCTTCTCCTATCCCATGAGAAATGAGTCCTCTTTTATTCTGTGTTTGAAGAGAGCAGTCAGTGTTTTAAGTAGTGGAGGGTCCGAGTAGCTTGGGGAAACCACCAGAGCATAACATTTTGTGCTCCTGTTACATATGGGTGACTTAGAAATTGATCTTTGCTTTCCTTTTGGCATTTTTCAAATTTTGTTCTTTTTCATAGAAGATTTAGTGAGTTTCAGCATCTAAGTTGGTGAATGATATTGACCATGTATGTAATTTTGCTTGTCAAAAGTAAGAGTTTACTACTACTATCTTGTAAAACAAATGGGGAGAACTTCCATTTCATTTTGTTGCTTGGAACAAGGTGGAATTGGAATTTCATTGCAATAGTCATTTTCTTGGAAATGTGAAAGAACTTTGCATTTAAATATATGGAGTTGTGAAATAGAGAAATAAAATTTAAAGACAGTTATTTCTTGGCTTCTTACCCCTTTTATCTGTTTTTCTATAAAATTAAAATATATGTATGTATGTGAATTTGCTTGGCTTATTTGAAAATGTAGGAGAAATTTAATCTCAATAAATAAGAGCCCCTGCTCCCTGGCACATTTGTTCCCCAAGTATTCATTGAACATCTGCTCTTTGGAAGGCCCTGGGTTAACAGAGACACTAGGGTAAGCCAGACCCGCCCCTACCCATAGAATGAGAGAGTCTAGGAGCTGCAGTCATATAATTAAGGTGGTGAGATGCCCTCTAAGTCCTAAAGAACAAGTGACGGAAGGGTTGAAGCGTGGTGCTTCTGGTGAGAGCAGTGGGGTGTGGGTGCCCTGAGCCAGGGCAGTTTGGGGCTTTGGGAAACTGCAGTTCCTTCTGTGGGAGTTGGTTGTAATGAAGCTGGGTGGTGGCAGGGCTGGACTCTCAGACCATGTGACTCGTGACTTAGGGTTGAGAGCAAATCCTGGAAGGGAGAACTGTCCTGAGCAGTTCCTTCTGGATGGTGAGTAAAGCAGAGAGGAATCTCCGCCTGGGGCAGGTGTGGAAGGTGTCCTGTGCTCTTGACCCACTTCAGCTGAGCACAGTGCAAGAACCAAGTGATCAATAATCATCCTCTGCAGGGATTTCCTGAGAGATAAGGGTGAATCTCCCATGAAGTGAGGCCCCAAAGCCACTGGCCAGGTACTCATCTGCCTGGCTGGGAGAGCCAGAGCTGACCCTATTAAAATGGCATTTTTTTTTTTTTTTGAGATAGAGTCTCACTCTGTCACTCTGGCTAGAGTGCTGTGGCATCAGCCTAGCTCACTGCAACCTCAGACTTCTGGGCTCAAACAATCCTTCTGCCTCAGCTTCCCAAGTAGCTGGGACTACAGGCATGCACCACCATGCCCAGATAATTTTTTCTATGTATTTTTGGTTGGCCAATTAATTTCTATTTTTTAGTAGAGACGGGGGTCTCGCTCTTGCTCGGGCTGGTTTCGAACTCCTGACCTTGAGCGATCCTCCTGCTTCGGCCTCCCAGAGAGCTAGGATTACAGGCATAAGCCACTGGGCCCAGCCTTAAAATGGCATTTTAATTAGGTTATCTCAAGTGTAATTTGGCCAATTGTACAGGCTTAGATTTTGGGTGGTGATGAAATGGATGAAAATAGTGGTTTGACTGGAAAAGCAGCTGGGAGGGAGGGAAGGAGTTGGTCCTTGACTCAAATTCCAGGAGCTTAGAGCTGTATCCACCTGGGGAAGACTCCTCCACACCAAAATTAAATAATAAATCATCTAGGATGGATTTACTGAGTTTTATCTATGAAGCAACATTTTTGGCTGAATTGGTATTCCCTGTACTGTTGCTCTTCATACTCAGAGGTTTCCTAGATAATAAGAACACTAGCAAAGACAAAATTCCCAGAGGAAAGTGTAGTAGGATCTGAGGTCTAAATACAATAGTAATACAAATAACTGCCAATCATTAAAGATCTAATATATGCTAGACACTGTGTCAGGTGCTTTACATACATTGCACACATTCCAACAGTCCTACCAGACAGATCCTATCAAACCTATTTCACAGATGAAGAACCTCAGGCTCATAGGGCTTGGTAATTTCCCATAACCACATGGCTAGTAAGCAACGGGGTCAGGACTAGATCCCCTGCAGTTATGGACAGAATGGTGTCTGCCCTAAAATTCATATGCTAACGTCCTAACCCCCAGTACTTCAAACTGTGACTGTACTTGGAGATAGGGTCTTTAAAGAGGTAATTAAGGTAAAATGAGGTCATTAGGGTGGGCTCTAATTTAATGACTGGTGTCCTTATAAGAAGAAGAGATTAAGACACAGAGACACATAGAAGGAAGACCATGTGGAGACGCAGGGAAAAGACAGCCATCTATAAAACCAAGGAAAGAAGCTTCAGAACAAACCAACCCTGCCATCACTTTGATCTTAGACTTCCGGCCTCCAGAACAATGAAACAATACATTTCTGTTGTTTAAACCCCCCAGTCCATGGCACTTCGTTATGGCAGCCCAAGAAAACTAATACATATTGTCTGAATTCATCTAGAGCCCACACCATTCCCACTCCTCCCAACCTGAAGCAGACCTTAGTCTTGCTTCATTTCTCTTCTCATGATTCCATAATGGTTCTCAGGCAAACAAAAGAAGGACTATGGTCAAGGTACTAAAAGCAGGCCTAAAAAAGTGCTATGGAATGAAATATGTCCCCCAAAATTCATATGTTGAAGCCCTAAGCCCTAATGTGATGATCTTTGGTGATAGGGCCTTTGGGAGGTAATTAGGTTTAGTTGAGGCCATGTGGGTGGAGCCCTCATGATGGGATTAGTGCCCTTACAAGAAGAGACACCAGAGAACTAGCTTGCTCTTTCTATCTCTCTCTGCCATGTGAGGACACACAGAGAAGATGGCCATCTATAAGCCACAAAGGAAGTCCTCACCAGACACCCACTACACTGGCACCCTGATCTCAGACTTCCCAGACTCTAGAACTATGAGAAAATAAATGTCTGTTGCTTAAGCTCCCAGTCTATAGTATTTCCTTATGGCAGCCTGAAATGACTAAGGCAAGAAGGAAGATAGTAATGTGAACCAAATACAACTTAGAGATTGTATGTGGTTCCTTGAGAGCCAAATCTGCCCAGGTGCCAGCATTTTTGTGCAGTACCAGTACTTTACTGAATTACAGTGCCCCTTCCTGAGTCTTGCTCCATGTGCCTGCCTGTCCAACTCCAGAATCCAGCCTGCTGCCCAGCTCTTTGTGGCTGCATCCTCTAAAGGATGTGCCCTGCTGCCAGTGGAACAGCCCAGAGTCACCTCCCCTCCCCCTAACAGAGTATTTCTACTCTGCAGAAGTCCCTTAATTGTCCCTCTCCCTCACTCTGGAGGCCCTCTTATAGCAAAGATCCCTTTGACTTTGAATAGTGACCTTTAGACACCTGATCGTCCTGTTGGATGTCTTCGAAACATTCCAAACATGTTTTCCAAATAAGCTTGTGAATGGAGTCTGATTTGGTCATAATTTACCAGTTCCTGAGATATAACCCTGAAGTTAGAGAGAAAGGTTTTGAACCCCACACCCCACCGATATTTACAACAGGATTTTAATAGGGTGCCTTATTTGAAACTGGCCACTGAGCATATACATAGATCGAAGAGCTTTCCTGGGTGGTCAAAAACCAAACCCTCTCATATTAGTCAGCTTAGATGGCCATAACAAAATACCATAGACTGTGAGGCTTAAACAGCAGATATTTATTTCTCAGTTTTGGAGGCTGGGAAATCTAAGATCAAGGTACTGGCAGATTTGATCCCTGGTGAGGGCTCACTTCCTGGCTTCTGGACAGCTGCCTTCTCTGTGTGTGTACACATGGGAGAGAGAGAGAGAGCAAGAAAGCTCTCTGATGTTTTTTCTTATAAGGGCACTAATCCCATCATGAGGGCCCCATCCTCATGACCTCATTTAACCCTAATTACTTCTGAAAGGCCCCATCTACATATACATCACATTGGGGGTTAGGGCTTCAACATATAAAGTTGGGGGGAGGGGACAAAGTTCAGTTCATAACATCTCCTTTATATTGGTAAATGAGGAAAGACTATGGAAATCACTGTGAAGCAAATATCTACTGAAGCTGAATTCCTAAAACTCTGGTATCCTCCTAGGAAGTTAAAAATTGTTCCTTAGTAGACATGTCAGCTCAGATTAAAAATGAAAGAATAACCATCTTTCCACTGTTTCTGGTGTATGTATCTGCCCCACAGGAAAGTCCTGGCTTTCAGCATGTCTAATGACATTCTATGCAGATGTTCAGGCATGCAGAGGGTAGCAGAGACTCACAGGTTAAGATTTTGCACCAGCCGTGCGTAGTGGCTCACACCTGTAATCCCAGCACTTCAGGAGGTCGAGGCAGGAGGATCGCTTGAGGTCAGGTATTTGAGACCAGCCTGAGCAAGAGCAGGACCCCGTCTCTACTAAAAATAGAAAGAAATTAGTTGGACAACTAAAAATATATAGAAAAAATTAGCCGAGCATGGTGGCGCATGCCTGAAGCCCCAGCTACTTGGGAGGCTGAGGCAGGAGGATTGCTTGAGCCCAGGAGTTTGAGGTTGCTGTGAGCTAGGCTGACACCACGCACTCTATCCAGGGCAACGGAGTAAGACTCTGTCTCAAAAAAAAAAAAAAAAAAAAACTCGCCGCCGCAGGGACGCGCGGATAGTGTTCACCCCTTGGTGGAACTTGTCCGCGGTTCCCAGCTGCTTGAACTCTCCTGGTAAAGGGACAGAAGGTGGGGTGAGAGCCAAACTATGCGGACACTCCCCGGGGGTCTCCAGCGTCTCACACCTCACTGCCACAGGGACACACAGATAATTCTCACCCCTCTGCAGAACTTGTCCGCGGTTCCCAGCAATTTGAGCTCTGCTGGTGAAAGGACAGAAGGCGGGGTGAGAGCCATCCTCTGCAGACCCACCACAGGGGTCTCCAGCATCCCATGCCCCACCGCCGCGAGGACACACAAATAGTTTTCGCTCCACTGCGGAACTTGTTCTTGGTTCCCAGCCGCTTGAACTCTCCCAGTGAAGGGACAGAAGGTGGGGTGAGAGCCATCCTCTGTGGACCCTCCCCAGAGGTGTCCAGCGTCCCACGCCCCGCTGACACGGGGACGTGCAGATAGTGTTCACCCCTCGGCAGATCTTGTCTGCGGTTCCCAGCCGCTTGAACTCTCCCGGTGAAGGGACAGAAAGAGGGGTGAGAGCCATCCTCCGTGGACCCTTCCCAAGGGTCACCAGTGGCCCAAGACCCACCAACGGGGCACGAAAAGTTTTCACCCCTCAGCGGAACTTGTCTGTGGCCCCCAGCTGCTTCAGCTCTTCCCCAGGAAGGGGCATAAGAGGGGGATAGCACCATCCTCCGTGCATCCTCCCCAGGGGTCTGCAGCGACTAAAGCTTCACTGGTGACAAACGGAAAAGGGACAGTCTCCACCCCTCAGTGGAGATTCTCAGTGGTCCCTGGCAGCTCAAGCACAGCTGATTTTAGCTCATAATCCATTCCCTGCATCTCCGATCCTCAATAAAGCTTCCAGATGAGAAAGAACCAGCAAAAGTTTACAAGAAACAGGAAGGAGCAGAGAGAAAAATCACCTCCAAAGCAAAATACTCATTCTCCATCATCTGACACCAACTTACATGATATGACTAAATTGACAGAGGAAGATTTCCGAATATGGATTGCTACAAAACTGAATGGAATTGAAGAGAAAATAGAATCACAACATAGAGAAACCAAAAGAACACTACAAGAAATGAAGGAAAGATTCTCCAAAGAAATTGAGACTATCAAGAAAAACCAAACAGAAATTCTGGCAATGAAGGAAATAATCAAGGATCTCCATAATTCAGTGGAAAGCCTAAAGAACAGGATGGACCATGCAGAAGAAAGAATCTCAGAACTTGAAGATTATGCCTATGCTCTAAACAAATCAGAGGAAGAAAGGAAACACAGAAACAAGAAACAAGACCAAACTTTACTGTAAGTGTGGCATTGTGTTAAAAAACCAAATATCAGATTGATTGGGATTCCGGAAGGGGAAGAGGAACATTCTCAAGGACTGGAAAACTTATTTCACAGAATACTGGAGGAAAATATGCCAGGCCTGGCCAGAAATCTTGATATCCAAATACAAGAAGCACACGGAACTCCTGGGAGACTCAATGTGAAAAGGCAATCACCTCGCCACGTGGTTTTTAGGCTGACCAAAGTAAATGTGAAAGAAACAATTCTCCGTGCAGCGACACGAAAGCAGCAAATGACCAATAAAGGTAAGCCTATCAGACTAACAGCTGACTTCTCATCTGAAACCTTACAAGCCAGGAGGGATTGGGTGCCTATCCTTAACCTTCTAAAACAGAACAAAGCCCAACCTAGAATTCTTTATCCGGCAAAATTAAGTTTCATCTATGAGGGAGAAATAAAGTTCTTCTCAGACAAACAATCACTGAAGGAATTTGCAAAGACCTGACCATCCCTACAGGAAGTTCTTATAGCCGTATTTCTAACCGAACAGGGCAGTAGATACTTCTCAAAGTGAAATCGTCAAAGAATTAAAGTTTAGATCTCGAACTAAATGATGGCCCAAGGAGTAAGACAAAGCAACAAGATTCCACCCAACAATATGAATGGTAATCTTCCTCCAATTTCAATCCTCTCAATAAATGTAAATGGCTTAACCTGTCCTATGAAGAGACATAGACTGGCAGAGTGGATAAAAATTCACAAACCTAGCATCTGCTGTCTACAGGAAACACATCTAACCCACAAAGATGCCCACCAGCTGAAGGTCAAGGGTTGGAAAACTGTCATCCAGTCAAACAGAAGTCAGAAGAAAGCTGTAGTAGCTATACTATTTGCAGATAATATAATCTTTAAAATAGCAAAATAAAAAAGGATAAAGATGGCCATTATATAATGGTGAAAGGCAAGATCCAACAAGAAGACTTAACAATTCTTAATATCTACACACCCAATACAGGAGCACCCAATTACTTAAAGCAAGCCTTGTCTAATATAAACACCTTGTTACATAACACTACCATAGTAGCAGGGGACTTCAACACCCCATTGAATGATCTGGATAGATCCTCCAAACAGAAAATAAGCAAAGAAATAATGGACCTGAGTAAAGCCCTTGATCAAAAAGGTCTGACAGGTCTCTATAGAGCATTCCATCCAAACAAACTTGAATTTACATTCTTTTCAGCAGCCCATGGATCCTTCTCCAAAATTGATCACATCCTAGGCCGCAAATCAGATCTCAAAAAATTCAAGAAAATAGAAATTATACCTTGTATCTTCTCTGACCATAACAGTATAGAATTACAGTTCAATTCCTATAGAAACACTCAACCCCTCACAAAATCATGGAAAGTAAACAATCTATTATTGAAAAATTATTGGGTAAAAGAAGAAATTCAGAGGGAAATCGAGAATTTCTTCGAACAAAATGATAACGGTGATACCTCCTACCAAAATCTGTGGGATACAGCAAAAGCTTACCTGAGAGGAAAACTAATAGCAATTAACGCTCACATCCAAAAAACAGAAAGCTTAGATACTGACAACCTAATGAATAAGCTCAAGGAATTGGAAAAAGAAGAGCAAACAATTTCCAATCCTAATAGAAGAAAAGAAATAACAAAGATCAAAGCAGAACTGAATGAAATGGAGAACAAGAGAACTATACTAAAAATCAGCAAAACCAGAAGCTGGTTTTTTGAAAAGATAAACAAAATCGATGGCCCTCTTGCTAGATTGACAAGGACTCAAAGGGAAAGGACTGTAATAAACTCAATAAGAAATGAAAATGGAGAGATCACAACAGATACCAAAGAAATACAAAACATTATCTTTGACTATTA
>VSMD01093441.1:0-124862 GCA_008750895.1 Mirza zaza
GATGTGCTGGTTCTTGCACTGTCATCTCTAAGCGTACCTGTGTCACTGTCTGTCATGCCATGCCATTCCAGAAGGCCCTGAACACTGAGGGTAACTGTGCTAAATTCAGTCATAACTTACCACGCTCTCAACACCCTCCAACACTAACAAACACAGCCACTAACTCCATCCCTAATAACCCATAATGACTAAACAATCTGGATGGTTTGGCTTCAGGACTGTAAGTATTAGTGCAGAAGTTACAAATTCTCCTAGCGTGAAGCATAAATAGAACAGATGTATCCTAGGTGCAAAGATCCATCTGACTTTTAATTGTGCAGTGCCCTCGCAGCGGAGTTGTATGGTTTAGAAGTTTGTTGGCTTGTTTTGCTAGTGGTGTGGTTTTCTTGGAAAAGTTCTCCTGAGTGAAAGAGAAGAGACACCTGGTGAAGACCAGGACTCTGGGGGCAGGCTCTCACTGCTTAGGCAGAGGGAGATTTAATGAGGATGGGTTAATGTGGGTCTAAAATAAGTGTATTGATCTGGGGGAAATCCTGAACTCTGCTGTGAGTTAGGCAGTTGTGGTAACTGGGAAATGCTTTGGGGAAAACCCATAACTTCCCCAAATGCCTATGTAAATGCCCACAACATGGAAAATTAGCAGGAAGAGCTTGAGATCTAAGCACACTATCACTTAAATTGGAAATACTGAGCTGCAACTAAGGAGAGGCAGTGAAAATAAGAATTACAACTGCTGTTAGGTTCAAAAGCCTACAATTATCAGATGCAAAGAAAAGAGAAAGTGAAGAATGTGTTGAGAACATCTGAATGAGGCAAAAAGAAAAAAAATACCTTGTGAGAAAAGAGAATCTGATAAACATTATAGAAATATGTTCAAGAACCTATGAAAAGTAGATAGATGAAATAGTCTCTGATTAAAGGCAAAACAGCTTTAGGGAAAGAAAAGACCAGGAGAAGGACCTTGGGTAGTGGTGAGGAATTTTGAAATGGGTATATGTCATCCAAAAGGGTTTTACATGCATAGGTGACACCTGCTTACTATTAAGGGTTGATAAGTTAGGAAAAAGTATGTGGTTATGTGTCAAAATGACCATATTAATTAGAGATGCCTATGTACATATTTATGCATAAAATGAGCTTTGCTTACAACAATAAATAAAATTAGCAGTGAGAGATGAAACCAGATTGGTAATATCTTTGGTAATTGTTAAAGCTGGAAGATGGCTTTATGAAGATTCATTATATAATTATCTCTATTTATGCATCTACTTGAAAATTTCAATGATAGTGTTTTAAAAAAGAAAGGAAAAAAGACAAGAAGACTATTATTAAATACAAATGGTATTTTGTAATATTTGCAATGAATATGAAAGAAGAGTTATATTTCCTAATATACAAAGAGCTCTTGCAAATTAATAAAAAAGAAATGACTCAATGAACAATGGGTGAAGGACTTAATTATACAATTTACAAAAGAAATACAAGAGACCATTGAATGCAAGAAAAATATATTCAACTTTAGTAGAGGTTAAAAACTGAAAATTAAAATAAATTATGAGACAAAGCCTCAGATAGGAGAAATAAGTTGATTTTTAGATCCATTGCAGTGTGATGAATATAGTTAATAATAGTGTAATGTACATTTCAAAATCACTAAGGGAATAAGGTTCAAATATTCTCACTATAAAGAAATGAAAAGACATATGTGGTGATGGTTATGTTAATTAGCTTGATTTAATTTTTCCACAACATATTCACAAATCATAACATCGTTTTATATCTCATAAATATATACAACTGTAAATTGTCAATTTATAATAAAAAGATTGCCATTAAGGGCATAGAGATTGGGCTCTGGTGGTGGGAGTTATACAATGGGTCAGAGGATAGTTGGCATTACATATCAATATGAGTCAAACTGCTGAAAGTGTGAGAACTTTCACTTTGTAACTTCAAGGAATGCATGTAAAGATATAGCTGTTTATAAATGGAAATATGTATATGTGTGTTTAATGTTCATTAGAATGATGCTCATAGAAGGAGAAATTGAAAACAAAATGATGCTCATCCCAAATGCAATAATATTTGATATATTCATACAAATGAATATTTTGGAGCTATCAATAGATGACTTATGCCTATTTTCCCAGATGAAAGGTATCCACTATGTATAGTTGAGTGAAGATGCAAGTAGTTTCAAGATAGTTTTAAGCATTTTACTCGTATTTCATGTATATATCTGAAGGCTATTCACTAAAATGTTAACATTACCTATGGATAAGAGGTCCTTGAGTGATTTACATTTTCTTCTTGATAATTTTCTATACTTCTTAACTGACCTATATTATCATGTATTATTAATTGTATTAGTAGCAGTCTCCAGAGAGACAGAGCTGATAGAATATATACAGCTATAGACACAGATATAGATATATAGAAAGAGATTTATGATGTTAATCAGTTCACATGATTATGGAGGATGGAAGTCCCATGATTCACTGTCTGCAATCTGGAGGGCCAGGAAAGCTGATTGTGTAGATGTTAGTCTTGAAGGCTGAGAACCAGGAGCATTAATGCCCAAGGGCAGAAGAAGATGAATGTCCCAGCTCCGGCAGAGAGAGTACGAATTTGCTCTCCCTCTGTCTTGTTCTATTTGGGCCCTCAGTAGATTGGATGAGGCTCACCCACATTGGTGAGGGCGATATTACTACTCAGTCTACTAATTCAAATGCCAATCTTGTCCAGGAACACCCTGACAGACACACTCAGATGTAATACTTTGCCAGCTATCTGGGCATCTCTTAGCCCAGTCAAATCAGCACAAAATTAACTACTGCAGTAATATTTAATATTATGTAAAAGCTATGTATATTTTGAAAATATATTTGACATAACTCACTTGATTTGCTTCATAGAATTAAAAAGTTAACACAAGAATCTATGGTGAGTCAAAACCATGATGGAAACTATCATATGATAATAGATTCATTCTTGAAGGGGAAAGAAAATGCATAATAAGCAAAGATTATTTTGAAAGTTAAATTAAATTTAAGAAATAAATGAGTCCAAGAGTAATGGATGCAGATATTTTGATAGCCTAATTACTAACTTTACTGAAAAATTGAAAGACTGGGTTTATTGCAAAATAGTAAATACAACTCAGACATATACAAAGTTTAGAAAAACAAATAAATATGCCTCCAAAGCATTTATGATGAATCTATCATACATCTTGAATCCCAAGCTAAAACACATGCCTATGGAGGTCAAATTAAGTGAAAAAAATGAAAATGAAGTTTATTTGCAACCATTATGCCAAATTAAATACTCTTTCAGAATACATGGTGAAAGTGAGAAACATTACAACATTCCCTCCCCCATGGAAAACAATTTTTAAACACATATTAATTCTACCTTTATACAATGGAAACACCATTTTCTGAAATAAAATTGACTAGTGAAACTAATTGAAATCATGGTTTTGAAGCATTTATTTTCTTTTTTATTGTGGTCAAATACACATAAAACTTATCATCATAACTATATTAAAGTATGCAATTCAGTGGCATTTAGTACATTCATAATATTGTACAACCATCCCCACTATCTTATTTCCAGAACTTTTTCTTTCCACTATCCCTGAAGCACTCACTCCTGTTTGTCCCTGCCCACAGCTGCTAACCTGTTTTCTGTCTCTATTAACTTGCCACTTCTGGATATTTTGTACAAATGGGATCATACACTATGTGGCTTTTTGTGTCTGGCTTCTTTCACTTTCACTTTCCATTTTGTTCTGTAGCAAAACAATTTCCACTGTACAGCTACCTCACATTTTGTTTATCCATTCATTTGTTGATGAATATTTGGGTTGTTTCTACTTTTTGAGTACTTCACATAGAGCTGTTATAAACATTTATGTATAAGTTTTTGTTTGAACACCTGTTTTCAATTCTTTTCTTCCTTTTTCCTTTTTCCTCTTCCTCCTCCTCCTCCTTCTCCTCCTCCTCCTCCTCTTCTTCCTCTTCCTCTTCCTCTTCCTCCTCCTTCTCCTTCTCCTTCTTCTTCTTTTTTTCTTGAGACAGGGTCTCACTTTGTTGCCCAGGCTAGAGTTCAAAGCTCACTGCAACCTCAAACTCCTGGGCTCAAGTGATTTTCCTACCTTAGCCTCCCAAATAGCTGGGACTACAGGTGCACTCCACCACACCTGGCAAATTTTTCTATTTTTTGTAGAGACAGTGTCTTCCTGTGTTGCTTAGGCTGGTCTCAAACTTCTCTGGCCTTAAGCAATCCTCCCATTTCAGCCTCCCAAAGTGCTAGGATTACAAGCACAAGCCACCTGGGCCCTGTATTGAATTCTTCTGTACATACCTAGGAGTGGAATTGCTGTATCATATAGCAATTCTGTTTGACTTATTGAAGAACAGCCAAACTTTTCCACAGCAACTGTACCATTTTAAATTTATGCCAGAAATGAACGAGTGTTCCAATTTCTCACATCCTTGCCAACACTCATTATTTTCCATTTTTTGAATTATAGCCATTCTAGTGGTTGTAAGATGATATCACATTAAGATTTTGATTTGCACTTCTCTAATGACTAATGTTATGGAGCATATTTTAATGTGCTTATTGGATACATTGTACATCTTTTTGGAAGAAATGAGCAGTCAAGTCTTTTGCCCATTTTTTTTTAAAATTTCAGAATATTATGGGGCACAAATGTTTTGGTTACATGGATTGCTTTTGTATTGCTTGAGTCACAGTTGTAAGTGTGCCCATCACCCAGATAGTGTACACTGTATCCATTAGGTATGATTTCACCCATCTCCTCCCCCAACCTTCCACCTGCATGATTTCTGTTGAGTTTTACTTCCATCTGTGCACATGAGTGCTGACTGGTTAGTTCCAGTTGAATAGTGAGTACATGTGGGTGTTTGTTTTTCCATTCTTGTGATACTTCAATTAGGAGAATGGTTTCCAGTTTGATCCAGATTTTTGAAAAATGTATTAATTCATTTTTTTAATGGCTGAGTAGTACTGTATGGTATGTAAATACTACATTTGATTAATCCACTCATGAATTGATGGGTGCTTGGGTTGATTCCACTTCTTTGCAATTGTGAATTGTGTTACAATAAACATTCTATTGCAAGTGTCTTTTTGATAAAATTACTTATTTTTCCTTTGGGTAAATATCCAGTAGTGGGATTGCTGGATAAAATGGTAAGTCTACTTTTAGTTCTTTGAGGAATCTCCATACTTTTTTCCATAGAGGTTGTACCAGTTTGCAGTCCCACCAACAGTGTATAAGTGTTCCTTTCTCTCAACATCCATGCCAGCATCTATTGTTTTGGGACTTTTTGATAAAAGCCATTCTCCCTGGGGTTAGGTGATATCTCATTGCGTGTTTGTTTTGTTTTATTTCATTATATTATGGGGGTACAGATACTGTTAGGGTTACATATATTGCCCCTGCCACCCCCCCAACATGCCAGAGCTTCAAGCGTGTCCAACCCCCAGGTGGTGCGCACCACACCCATTATGTAAGTATACACCCTTCCCCTCCCCCCCCCAACCGGCCCACCACACGATAAAAGTTTTTTTTCTTTCTTTCTTTTTTTTTTGGCATTTTGGTTAACTTGTATATCTCTGCCTCTCCCTAAGAAGGGTTAGAGGCATTCCCTTTCCCCCCCCACAATGCTCACCACATGCCTAGGATGTGGGTCTCCCCCCCCACCCCCCAATCCCTGGTGAGTACTACCACCATTTGAGCACCATAGTTTAAATCAGTCAGTACCAATTTGATGGTGAGTAGATGTGGAGCCCATTTTCCTGGTCTTGTGTTGCCTCACTTTGGATAACGGGCTTAAACTTAATCCAGGATAGCATAAATGGTGCTAGCTCACTGTCGTTTCTTAGAATTGAGTAATATTCCATTGTGAGCATCTACCACATTTTAATTATCCACTCCTGAATTGATGGGCACTTAGGTTATTTCCATATCCTTGCAATAGTGAATTGTGCTGCAATAAACATTTGGATACAGATGTCTTTATAATTGAATGTCTTATGCTCTTTTGGATAGATGCCCAAAAATGCTATTGCAGGGTTGAATGGTATTTCTATATCTAGCTGTTTGAGGTATCTCCAAATTCTTTCCCACAAAGGTTGCACTAATTTGCAGTCCCACCAGCAGTGTAAGAGTTTCTCCACATCCTCGCCAGCATTTGTTGTTTTGGGATTTTTCGATACAGGTCATTCTCGCTGGGGTTAGGTTGTATCTCATTGTGGTTTTGATTTGCATTTCTCTGATAATTAGAGATGTTGAGCATTTTTTTATATGTTTGCAGGCCATTATTCTGTCTTCTTTGGAGAAGTTTCTGTTCATTTCTGTCGCCCATTTCTTGATGGAGTTGTTTGATTTTTTTCTTGTTAATTCTTTTAAGTTCTAGATAGATTCATGTTATTAGACCTTTATCAGAAGTGTAGAGAGCAAATATTTTCTCCCATTTTGTGGGTTGTCTATTTGCTCTAATGGTTTCCTTGGGTGTGCAGAAACTTTTTAATTTGATCAGATCCCATTTGTTTATTTTTGCTGCTGTGGCAATTGCCTTGAGGGTCTTCCTCAAAAATTCTTTGTCTAGACTAATGTCTGATAGGGTTTTCCCAACATCTTCTTCTAGGATTCTTAAGGTTTCATGCCTTCAGTTTAAGTCTATTAACCATCTTGAGTAAATTTTTGAGAGAGGTGAGAGGTACGGATTCTGGTTGAATCTTCTGCATGTAGTTAACCAGTTTTCCCAGCACCATTTATTGAAGAGGGATTCTTTTCCCCATTGTATATTTTTGTCTGCTTTATCAAAGATTAGGTTACCGTATAGTGAAAGTTTCATCTCTGGTACCTAAGATCTATTTTAGATATCGATGCTTCTGTTTTTGTGCCAGTACCAGGTTGATTTAACTATTATTGCTTTATAATACAGCTTGAAGTCAGGAAGACTGATGCCTTCCAGTTTGTTCTTTTTACTTAAGATTGCTTTGGCTATAAGAGCTTTTTTCTGGTTCCATACAAAGTGAAGAATTATATTTTTTAGATCTGTAAAGAATGCTGGTGGTATTTTGATGGGGATTGCATTAATTCTGTAGATCACTTTAGGTAATATTGACAATATTGATTTTAACAATATTGATTTTCACAATATTAATTCTACTGATCCATGAACAAGGTAGATTTTTCCATCTGTTTAAATCATCTGCAATTTCTTTTTTTAGCGTTTCATAGTTCTCCATGTATAAATCTTTCATATCTTTCATTAAGTATACTCCTAATATTTAATTTTCTTCGGGCCTATAGTAAAGGGTATTACATTTTTGATTTGAGTTTCTGCTTGATGGTTCTTGGCATATATGAATGCTTCTGATTTGTGTATGTTGATTTTATAACCTGAAACTTTATCAAATTCATTAATTAAATCTAGGAGTCTCTTGGATGAGTCCATGGGTTTTTCTAGGTATAATATCATATCATCGGCAAAGAGCGAGAGTTTGATCTCATCTGCCCCCACTTGGATGCCCTTAATAGCCCTCTCTTGCCTGATTGCTATTGCTAGGACTTCAAGCACTATGTTGAATAGAAGAGGAGATAGTGGGCATCCTTGTCTAGTTCCGGTTTGAAGAGGGAATGATTTCAATTTTTCCCCATTTAGAATGATTTTAGCAGTGGGTTTGTCATACATGGATTTGATAAATTTAAGGTATGAGCCCTCTTTGCCTATTTTGTTAAGAGTTTTTATCATAAAGGTGTGTTGGACTTTGTCAAATGCTTTTTCTGCATCTATTGACAGAATCATATGGTCTTTGTTCTTGATTTTATTTATGAAGTGAATTGCATTTATAGACTTGCGTATGTTGAACCAGACTTGCATCCCTGGAATAAAGCCCACTTGGTCATGATGAATTATTTTTTTGATGTGCTGCTGAATTCTATTTGCTAAAATTTTATTTAGGATTTTTGCATCTGTATTCATGAGGGATATCGGTCTGTAATTTTCTTTCTTTGTTGCATCCTTTCCTGGCTTTGGTATCAAGGTGATATTGGCTTCATAGAATGAGTTTGGAAGGATACCATCCTTCTCAATGGTGTGGAATAGTTTCTGTAGTATAGGTATAAGTTCATCTTTGTATGTTTGGTAGAACTCTGTAGTGTAGCCATTTGGCCCAGGACTTTTCCGTTTGGGGAGGTTTTTAATTACTGCTTCAATTTCTGAGCTTGAGATTGGTCTATTCAGGAATTCTGTTACCTCCTGGGTGAACTTAGGGAAGTTGGATGAATCCAGGCATTTGTCCATTTTGTCTTTGTTCTGTAGTTTTTGGGCATATAGTATTTTATAATAGTCAAATATAATGTTTTGTATTTCTGTGGTATCTGTTGTGATCTCTCCTTTTTCATTTCTTATTGAGTTTATTAGAGTCCTTTCCCTTTGAGTCCTTGTCAATCTAGCAAGAGGGCCATCAAATTTGTTTATCTTTTCAAAAAACCAGGTTCTGGTTTTGTTGATCTTTAGTATAATTTTCTTGTTACCCCTTTCATTGAGTTCTGCTTTGATCTTCATTATTTCTTTTCTTCTACTATGATTGGGAGTTGTTTGCTCTTCTTTTTCCAGTTCTTTGAGCCTATTCATTAGGTTGTTAGTATCTAATCTTTCTGTTTTTTGAATGTGAGCATTGATTGCTATTAGTTTTACTCTCAGGTAAGCTTTTGCTATATCCCACAGGTTTTGGTAACAAGTATCACTGTTATCATTTTGTTCGAAGAAACTCTTGATTTCCTCTGAATTTCTTCCTTGACCCAATAATTTTTCAATAATAGATTGTTTAGTTTCCATGATTTTGTGAGGTGTTGAGTGCTACTATAGGAGTTGAACTCTCATTGTGTTTTTGATTTGCATTATCTGATGATTAGTGATGTTGAACACTTTTTTATATGTTTATTGGCCATTAGTCTATCTTTTTTTGGAAAGCTTCCGTTCATGTCTTTTGCCCACTTTTTAATGGGGGTTGTTTGATTTTTTTCTTGCCGATTTGCTTGAGTTCTTTGTAGTTTCTAGTATTTAGCCCTTTATCAGATGTATAGCATGTGAGTGTTTTCTCCCATTTTGTAGTTTGTCTATTTGCTATGTTGATTGTTTCCTTAGCTATGCAGAAGCTTTTTTATTTAATCAAGTCCCATTTATTTATTTTTATTGTTGCTCTGAGAGCCCTTGGGGTCTTCTTCATAAATTCTTTGCCTAGGCCAATATCTAGAAGAGTTTTTACAACATTTTCTTCTAGAATTCTTATGGTTTCATGTCTTCGATTTAAGTGGGCTTCATCCCAGTGATGCAAGGAGAGTTCAACATACATAAATCCATAAATATGAGTCACCACAAAAACAGAAACAAAAACAAAGATTGCATGATCATCTCAATAGATACAGAAAAACCATCTAACAAAATTCAGTACCATTTTTTGATAATAATGATAATAGTGATAAAATTAATAATAATGATAAAAACTCTTAACAAAATAGGCATAGATGGAATATATCTCAAAATTATAAAAGCCATATACAACAAACCCACAGCCAACATTATACTGAATGGAGAAAAGTTGAAATCATTCCCACTCAGAACTGGAACAAGACAAGGATGCCCACTGTCACCACTTCTATTCAACATAGTGCTGGAAGTTCTATCCAGAGTAATTAGGAAAGAGAAGGAAATTAAGAGTATCCAAATGAGGAAAGAGGAGGTCAACTATCACTCTGTGCTGATGACATGATTTAACATCTAGAAAACCCCAAAGTTTCCACCAAAAGACACCTGGAACTGATAAATAAATTCAGCAAAGTCTCAGGCTACAAAATCAATATACACAAAGCAGTAGCATTTCTTTACAACAGTCAAGGTGAGAATCAAACAAAGACTCAATATCCTCAGAAGAGCTACAGAGAAAATAAAATGCCTAGAAATATATTTAACCAATGAGGTGAAAGATCTCTACAGAGAGAACTGTGAATCACTGAGGAAGGAAATTGCAGATGATTTAAACCAATAGAAAAACATGTCATGCTCATGGATTGGCAGAATCAACATTGTTAAAATGCCCATACTACCCAAGTGATTTACAGATTCAATGCAATTCACATCAAAATACAAACATAATTTTTCACAGATATGTAAAAAATAATTGCACACTTCATTTGGAGCCATAAAAGAGCCTGAATAGCCAAGGCAACCTTAAGCAAGAGGAACACATTGGGAGGCATCACTTTACCAAACTTTAAGTTATGCTTCGAGGCTATAGTAATCAAAACTTCATGGTACTGGCATCAAAATAGAAACATAAACCAATGGTATAGAATAGAGAACCCAGATATAAAACCATCCACATATTGCCATCTGATCTTTGACAAAGGAGACAGCAATATACGCTGGGGAAAAGAGTCTTTTTTCAATAAATGGTACTGGGAATACTGGATAGCCACATGTAGAAGATTGAAACAGGATCCATATCTCTCACCATTCACAAAAATTAATTCAAGATGGATAACAGATATTTGCCTATCTTTAAATTGGGTTGTTTGTCATTTTGTTGTTGAGTTGTAAGTGTTCTTTATATATTCTGGATACTTTATATCTTCTGGACACATTATGTTTTCTGAATATATTCTAGACTTTATGTATTCTAGCATCCAGAATGATGTCAGATGTATGGTTTTCAAATATTGTCTCCCATCCTGTGGGTTGTCTTTTCATTTGCTTGATATAAGCCTTGGTGCAGTACAGGTTTTAATCTTGATGAAATTCAATTTACCTATTTTTTATTTTGTTTCCTGTGTTTTTGGTGCCATATTTTAATTACATTTTGGAGTATTTAAATTTTTTGATAAGAGAAGCCTCAGAGTATTTTACAATCTATGGTTATTTATTTAAATATATTTTCTTTTTCCAAAAAGATTTCAGATTAAAACATCTGTTTTTAGTTTTCTTGTTAAAAAATGCATGCTCTTAATCTGTTTGGTGAAAATAAAGCTTTAGTGTAAAATTAGGAAGGTATTTTAGGGATATTTAAGGAAATATTAGTGATATTTTGTGGTTTTTATTTGTTTCCTTGAAATAACTGTGAACTAAAACCTAGAGCCATCTAGGTTAGGAAGATGAAATGTATGCTAAAATTGCAAATGAAGTGTCCAAAAAGTACTTTTGAAAGGTGAATTTGTTCATGGCAATTGGATCCAATGGTTTGTATTCTCTAACACTCAAGAAATTAAAAGAGGTGGTATGCTGAGCCATTACCTCTTCATTGAAGAGAAAAAATAAAAACATAATCTCTAACTTTATTTTATTTTATTTTATTTTATTTATTTTTTGAGACAGAGTCTCACTTTGGTGCCCAGGCTAGAGTGCCGTGGCGTCAGCCTAGCTCACAGCAACCTCAAACTCCTGGGCTCAAGCGATCCTACTGTCTCAGCCTCCTGAGTAGCTGGGACTACAGGCATGCACCACCATGCTCGGCTAATTTTTTCTATATATATTTTTAGTTGGTCAATTAATTTCTTTCTATTTTTAGTAGAGACAGGGTCTCGCTCAGGCTGGTTTTGAACTCCCGACCTTGAGCAATCCACCCGCCTCGGCCTCCCAGAGTGCTAGGATTACAGGCTTGAGCCACCGCGCCTGGCCCATAATCTCTAACTTTAAAAAGGAATTCAGGATGATTCTAAAAGTGATAAGGTAGCGATAAGAGTAGTAACCAGCGGGGTTATTAGTGACAAACCAAATACTTGAGTTCATTTTATTTTTAGTTTTATAAAATAGGGACATAATTCTAGTTTTGAAGAAAATTAATCCAAAATAAAGCAAACATGGAAGCATTATAATTCCATGAGAAACATTGTTATAGCATTTGCTGTGGAAAAACCTCATTACCAGTAAGATAGAAACTGTGGAAGTATAGGCTCCTCACCAAAGAAGATAAAGGGATGGCAAATAAATACATGAAAAGATGCTCCACATCATATATCATTAAGGAATTGCAAATTAAAACAATGGGATACCACTATGCTTCTATGAGAATGACGAAAATTCCAAACACTGATCACACCAGTGCTGAGGAGGATGTGGAGCAAAAGGAACTTTTCATCACTGCCGCTGGGAATGCAAAATGCTACAGCAACTTGTAAGGTGGTTGGCAGTTTCTTACAAACTAAACAGACTCTTATAGTTCACCTTGGTATCTACCCAAATGAGTTGAAAACTTATGTTCACATGAAAACTTGTGCACAGGTGTTTATACCAGTTTATTTCTTGTTGCCAAAGCTTGGGAGCAACCACGACCATATGAACTTCAGCAGGTGAATGGATAAACTGCGGTTTATCCAGTGCTAAAAAGAAAGGAGCCAGCAAAGCCATGAAAAAACATGGATGAAATTTAAATGCATATAACTAAGTGAACTAAGCCAATCTGAAAAGGTTCTATACTGTATGATTCCAACTATATGATATTCTGGAAAAGCCAAAACTCTGGAGACTGTAAAAAGATCGATGTTTGCCAGAGCTTTGGGTTTGGAGGGGTGAATGGGAAGGAGGGATGAATTAGCAGAACACAGAGGATTTTCAGAGCCGTGAAACTATGAGTATGATACTGTAATGGTGGATACATGTCACTGTATGTTTGTCCAAACCCAAAGAATGTACAACGTCAGGAGTGAACCCTAATGTAAACTAGGGACTTCAGGTGATAATGACATGTCAACATAGGTTCATTAATTGTAACAAATGTGTAGCTTCCACTCAATTTTGCTGTGAACCTAAAACTACTCTAAAAAATAAAATCTATTTTCAAAAAGTCTTATATGTGGTAGTCTATCCCAAAAGGCTGAAAGTAGATTATTCTAGAAAATTAGGTCTCGAGACTTACAGCATTGGAATTCCAAAGGTTGATGATAAAACGGCAGCTTTGGCCCCCTAGCCTCAAATTAAACTTGATTAAACTATAGGACTTAAGTAGAAGTTAACAAAACAAGCATGAGAATCTCTTTAGGAGCCTGAGGGCCGTCCTGAATGTGTGTGCCGGGGGAGATGACAGCTGCAGCATGAAAAGACAATACCAGAAATCGCAGCCAGACAACAGATTGGCAGGAAGACTTTGACTTACCTTCTTGCCTTATGTCCATGTGTCCTTGTGCCAATTACTGCTCCTTTCTTTCCTTTCCTGCTTTTCCTCTTCCCCCGCCCTTCTCTCCTCTTCTTCATAAACCCTCAGCAAGGGTCCAGGGCACTGATGCCAGGGGCTGTTGGGTGATACCAGAGCAGGGAGAGAACCTGGTTTGTGTGAAGTGTTGAAAATAGATGGGCCAACGGGGTGACCAGCCACCCCCAGGCATTTGACTCCTCCAACCCTGGAATCCTAAATTGTATCTATAAGGACTGCCCCTCCAGTACTGCTGTTCCCTTAGGGAGCAGTCCTCTAATTTGCGCACGTATCTGCATCAGCTGGAGAGCTTATTGAAACACAGATTGCTGGTCCCCACCCCAGCATTTCTGCTGCAGTGGGTGTGCGGGGAAGTCTAACACTTTGCACGTCTAACCGGTTCCCAGGTGCTGCTGCTGCTTGGGACCTAGCCTTTGAGAACCACTCGCTAGAGGAGACTCTAACTGGAAGAGTCTCCTGGGGTGTCTGTAAATAGGAGCCTGGTGAGGTTGCTTTGCACTCTCTCCTCTCTCCCTTAAACTCTCTGGGGCTAACGAAAAGCAGGATCTGCCTTTCCTAAATACACACAACTATAGTAGTTGATATACCCAGGAAAATGAGCTCATTGGATCTGACATCTAAAAACCACAATTACCTCAAACAACAGCAACAAACCAGATAGCAAACACCATCTGAAAAACATGGTTACATGCTAATGGAAAGAATGTTGAATTTGCAAACAAACCAACCATACACCTGCTCTCCTAGCAGAGAAACATCACTAGGTATACCAAGGTGAGCTCTCAACATGCTCTCCTCCTTAAAACATTCTAAATATTGCCACACCCTGGCTTGCTTCCTACTCATCCTTCTCGGGGGCCAGACTCTGAACATAGTCCAGTTATCCAGAAGTCTAACAAGGATTCCATCTGTGCACTTGAGGTCTGATTCTGACCAGCGAAATGTAACATGCTGATTGGTATCCAAGAAAGCTTGTGAAACAGAGATTAAGGCTGTCATATTTGGTCATATGTATGGCACAACAGGGAAATGCCTTTTGCAGAGTTACTACAGGAACGAGAGAGACCCTCAGAGAGAGAAAGAGGTGAGGCACTGTTAAGGTCTGATGGGGATGGGAGAGGGGCCAAGGTTCCTGGATGAGGTAACTGGGATGCCTTGGTTCTAGTTTTAACTTCTGGAGAGGCCTTGGGTAACTTCCTACCCTTGGGTACCATAGGACATCCCTCATTCTGGAAAGAAACAAAGAATAAAACAAAACCCAACTTTTTACATAAGGCAGCTTGAGTGAGTCTCTGTTGCTTGCAATCTAAAGAACTTGTCCAAAGAGAGAATTTTTAAAGTGTGAGTTATTCTCACTATTGCTGACATTTGTGACTGAATTTCTTTAGGCAGTCCTTTAAAAAAAAGGTTATTATGACCATAAAGGCAGATGAATGGTATCTTCAAGTCCTTCTATTTGGCTCTGTGACCCAAGCATGTAATAGGACCATCTAGAGAGAATGAGGAACTAGATGAAACAGAGCAGGATTGCCCCAGGAAAATTAACGTAAGTGTTTGAAATAACTGCCCAATAGAAAGGAACCCGCCGTCAGAGGAAACAGGAATGCCCCTGTCATGAGGATTTTCAGAAATACGACAGTCATTTGCTTGTCTGGGATAGCTGGAAGCATTCTGAAGATGAGGTGACCTTTCGTTGTTCCTCTTCTTTGGGGCCCCTTGAGTCTGCACTATGGGCTTCACGGCCCATTTTGTGCTGAGTGGCCGGGTTCCGGCAGTCCAGGACTTCGTCTGGCCGGCTTCGTGGGCATATTTTCCACTTCTGGGATCTATTTTTACTGTACCTTTTATTTCTGGGCCTTTGCAAAGTCCCCACTCCACCATCCCTGGAATTCTGGTGCTCCAGCCGCTCAGCGTTGTCCTGTGAAGGCAGCGGGGAAATGAATGATTCAGAGACACAGAGTGAAACTGAATGGGAAGCCAGAAAAAGTGAAAATTTAAAATGCATTTCCCTTGGGGGATGGTCATGCTGGAAGCTCAGACTTGTGTGGGGAGGGGGGAAAGGGCATTTATTGAAACCTTAAAATTTGTACCCCCATAATATGCTGAAATAAAAAAAAAAAATAAAATAAAATAAAATAAAATAAAATGCATTTCCCTGTCTTCACTCGTCTCCATTTTCCTGGCCAGGATCCATGCCGAGAGACTATTTTTACCTTGTTTCTGACCCAGCGAAACCTTGAGGTTCTGCAAATCTTACCAGATTTAGATTCCGTTTGTGCTTTCTCTATAACCCTTATTTCTGGGAAATAGAGGTGATCAGAAGGACCGCGTTGAGCTTCTAGTCATTTGTCCCCTAGCACAGAGTCAGTCGTGGTCTCTTTTACTGGGCCTGCATGTGGAGCCTCAAGCAGCCCCCGCCAGGGAAGAAAAGCTTTACAAACAGAAGCAACCAAGGACAGGTGAATCTCTTCTCCCAAGGCCTTGAGAGCACTCGCGCTCTCTCGGGTCCTCGAGGCCCTGTAACCGTGGGCCTTCAGAGCTGCCTGAGCGACAAGCTCAAGGGGACTCGGACCTTCTCACTGTGGACACCGTGTCCGCCCTGTCCTCAGGCGGAGGCACATGCATCTGCTGTCCTCACGGGGAGGAGGCCCGCCGCGGCAAACTCCCAGAGTGCTGAAGGAAAGTCATGTTCCACGCCGACTTTTCCCATACTCAGCACACGGGCAAGGAGAGAGCAAGAGGCCAGCCTGGAGCCGCGCGGAAATCACAAGACCTGGGCTACAGCTGTGGGACGCGCAGCTGCAGCTCTTGCCAGTCTGTTTCCTAGAGCTGGAATATTCCAAGTCCTCAAGCCGGTCAGCAGAGGAGTTTCAATGGACCTGAGTGGGAGGGGAGAAGAAAGTACTCTTCTTAGAAAAATAATTCTCTTACATTCACTTCACAAATGCAGTCAATATGGTCTGTTGAAAATCTCTCTCTTTTTCTCTCTCTCACTCCCTCTCCCACCATCAAAGCAGAACAGGCTGCCTTGTCTGAACTGAGAATGAGATCTGGGGTCTATTTCTGGTTCTGCCAACTGACTCCTGGGTGACCTTAGTCACTTCCTCTCTTACAGCCTCAGAGTTCCCCTCTCTGAAAAGGACTTTAGCATATTTTTACAACCTGAAATAGAGCCCATGAACCTAGAATATGTAATAGACACAACTCTTAATTGCTCCACTCTGAACCCACGTGGACTGGAGTCAGTCAGGGGCCGAGAAAGTACAAGGAGAATATTCCCTGGTCTCTTTCATCCTGGGAAAGATGCATCTAACTCAGCAGCTTTCTCCTCTGATTTTCTCTGGTTTCACCAAGGATTGTGGATAAACTCCTTCTGGTTCCATCCAAAAGGTGATGGGAGACCCTGGGAGACCAGAGGCAGGGCTGCACCAACATAGGGAACGAATTTTGGCTTCAGGAAAAATATTAACCGTATGAATTCCAGGGCCCTGGCCACAGGCTTTGTTGGGTTGCGATTGTGGCGACAGCACGTCAGTGGTAGGAGAAGAAGGTCCGCAGTGGAGGTCTTGGCATGATTCAGATTGAGGTAAAAATATTTATTAACTTTATGCATTAAGTGTGTGTGGTAAAAATTCTGTGCTGACCACAAAAAGAATAAGGTAGATGACTTCCAAACTAGTAGTGAAAACACTGAACCCAAAAGGAGACAAGAAAAGAATAAAAAATCAAACACAGTACAAATGTCTTTCACAAAATAAGCTGAAAGGCATAAATTGGAATATGTCATTACCTGAAATAAATTTCAAAAGGCTATATTCTCTAGTTGAGACTAACTAGATTTTTAGAGTGAACTTTAAAGATAAGCCAAGCTATATACCTTTCACAATAGATGTATAACACAGTTTTCAGAAGGATTAAAAGCAAAACTATGGGAAAAGATATAGCAGCCAAACAGAGACCAAAATGACGCACCCAAAACCAAACAAACCAAATAAAAAAAAAAATAGGTGCAGCTATATTCCTATCAAACAAAAGAGACTCTAGGTAAAGGGGGTTGTGAGAGAATAAGAGGGTTATTATATCCTTATCAGAAAAATAAAATAATTCTCAACTTTTAAAAGAAATAGCCTTGTAACATATAGAAAAAAAGGACACTCAAGTTTAGATGGAAGAATACATAAATCTACCACCACACACTTAAATAGAGAGATATACCATGTTCATAGATTGAATAATTTGATATTTTAAAGATGCAAATTTTCCAAATTGATTTAGGAATTCAATTCCATCCGAATCAAAATGCTCTCTTTTTTGTGGAGCTTTATGGGATGATTTTAATATTTATGTGGAAAAGCTCCAAGAGTTAAGAGTAGCTAAGAAAATCCTGAGCAAATATATGGGTACGTGCTTTATCAGTTAATAAGAAGTATTATAAATAACATAGTGATTAAGATGGTGTGGTGTTAGTTTAGGATTAGTCAAATTGATCCATGGAACAGAATAGAGATCCCAGAAACAGATTAATACATATGTGAAAACTTAATTTATAATGGAGCTAGAATTGCAAGTGAGTGGAAATGGCAGATTTTTTAGTAAGTCATAATTGAAGACTAATTTGTTATCCACATAGGAACAAAATGAAAATCAAACCTTTTCTCAATCCATTCATCTAAAATCAAATTATTAAAGATGAATCAAAAACTACCAAACTTCTTAAGATGAAAATCTACCCTCCAAGTCAGATTTCTAAAATTGATAATAAAACAATGGAAAAATGGACAAAAGGCTTGAATAGGCACTTACAAAAGAGAAACATAAATGACTTATAAGCATATGAAAAGATGTTCAATCTCATTAGTAATTAGGGAAATGCAAATTAAAACCATATGAGAGTATTACTAGATTGGCAAAAAATTGAAATATTCAAGAATATTTATAGGAGCACTCTTTATAATAACAAAAGCTGTAAGAAAGGTCCCAGAAGGTCCACTGGAAGGTGAATATTTTTAAAAATTGTGACTTATGCTTACCATGGGAGGCCACACAGCAGGTGAAGCTGTGTGCTACACATCAATACAGGTGACTGTCATGAACTTATTCTTGAGTGGAAAAGGCAAATCACAAAAATTATAAGTTATACTCTATATCTCTGTGAATTCCAAAGACATAAAAGCTAAAAACATATTATTTAATGGATGTTGGAAAATAACAATAATTTTCTAAAGAATACAGGGAAAGAAACCCAAATTCAGGATAATGATTTACTCTGAGAAGGATCAGAAGGGGATCAGGTTAGGGACATCCAGAGGGCCTCAAATTAATGACATTGGTTTCTCTAAAGTGCTAAGTGAGTTTATAGCTGCTGGGTGATTAATCACTACATTTTATATATATTTTATATTGTTGTATCTACTCAGCATCAGCATATACTTAAGGAAAAATAATAATGCCATGGATAATTTTTCAACTTGAAACATACAGTTCTATGTCATTGTTTTTAAAAAATGCCCAAAATTCCATAGTATGGATACATCATTTTTTACTTAATCATTTCCCTAATTGATGTAAATTTAAGAGTTTTGTTTCTCAATTTTGGGTATTCTCGTGTAACAAAATTCCTTTTTTTTTTTAAATAAAAAAAGGATGTGTCTTTGTTTAATAAAACAAGCAAATCCATGCTTTCTTTCTAACTGCTCCATGTAGAAATGTGATGCTGAGGACATTGGTGTGCTCAAAGATTAGCCCAGAAAACAGGCAGCTAAACTAATGTGTGCTAGAAAAGGAGAGGGAAGGAACCAGAAAGTAGGAGGCGAGATGGAAGAGGAGTGAGTTGCTCTGTGAGGCTGAATCCTAGTCTGGAATACTTGCCTATTCCAAGACACCAAAGACTTTTTGTCTACCTTCTACCCCATAGCAGTGTATCCTTCATTTTTGCTAAAACCTCTGTTAACTACACATTTGATGCCCAGATGCAAGTTTCTCTTATGTGGAATTGAGCAAATTTAATATGTTTTCTTTTTCCCTGCAAACTTCAGGAATTGCAGTTTTAATGTGATTATTGAGCATCATTAGAAAATGCAGGAACCAGGGGTCAGGTATTCAAAGGAAAGAGAAGGAACAGGACGAAGAGATGTAAAGTTCTTTTTAATCTATCTTTGCCAGGAAGCCCAGGGTGATCTGGACATACAGGATGCTTAATGAACATTTGTAAATGATTTAATTTGTTGACCACCTAATAAGGAAAGAATTTGTTCAATTTATAACTTAATAAATGAGCTTCTTTATTGGAGATAACTGTTATTTTTTTAATATGTTGTTGAAAGATGGCCTGAGACACCATTTAAATAAAGATGTTGTAGTATGTAATGGGTCGCAGAAACCAAGAGCACAGTATCCAAGTAATTTAATAACAGTTTGGGAATAAGATTTCCATTAGACCTGCCTGAAATTAGAGAGTGTACTACTTTATTGCTTTCTATCAAGAAGACCTCTAAATTCCCAATTTAAAACTGATACATTTCAAGCACGTGAATTAATTAGACTGGGTGGCTGAGTAAGAGGATAAATTGGGCCTGAGACTCAGCCATTGTAGTGGTTTGCAAATCTGATGGCTCCTGCAAGGTTATTAAAAATTCTGGGCTAATGTTCTGGAAAGAATGAATTTGCTATTATGGAAATCTTCCTGCATCATGGTACCTCTGCAGCTGAAACACCACCTCTAAAGTTAGCATATGCTTTAGAAAGGAGATTAATTGAATTAAGAAGTATCTATTAGGGAAGAAATAAATAGCTTTTGCCAATTAATGAGATCAATCAGCCCAACCACTAGAAAGGATCAGGGAGCTCTGCCAGAGGTGTGGGGATTTAATGTGTGGGGCCTGGTAGGCGATATTCCAGGGATGTGGGGCCCATTCAGGAGCTGTGTAAATTTAGAGTAAATGAAGTGTAAAAGAGAGTAATTGAGACATTGTAAAATCAGATTAGACAAACGTCTCACCTCTTGCTTCACCTTTCCTTCCTCTTTCTATTCTTCTCCTCTCCCAATCATTTCACTTATATAATCCTCAATATTGACTATTAAAACAGTTTTTTTTAATATAATGTTAGGTAGCTGCTAGGTATCAACATTTGACACCAATTGTCACTATCTGGACAGCAGCAATGTATTTTCTGTCTAAAAAAGTGTGTCCCACTCAGACATTGTGAAAATGTTTCAAATCTTCTACTTCATTTTATGAACATTTCAGAATTATAAGGTGCCATTAAACAAATTGTGTCTTCTTTGCCCCCAATCACTATTACTTTTTTTTCAAAAGTTGTTATTCTGGAACTTATTGGAGTTGATTAATAACTTGCTTTTCCTTGAATTTAAACAAGTATAGTACATTCAGTACATTAGTTTCTTGCTAATATGTTATATATGAGGCAGAAAAAGTTTGCCCAGATAGTCTTTATTTGATTTCCCAATGCAAATGTATTTTCATTCCATGAATATTGATTAGCTTGTTTGTCAATGTCCATAATTATGATAACCTTGACTTTTGGACCACAGACTGTTTGAACCAGAAGGAGCCTCAGAGGTCACCTGGCCACATCACCGTGGTCTGAACAGTCTCGGTGTCCGTGTCTTCATCAGGACCTGTTAGCAGCATCTTTCCAGGTGCTGCAGATGCGCTGAGGCACGCAGGGGAGGAGGGCTGCCTACTCCTGCCCCACAGCAAATCTCCATCTGTCAAGGCATGACCAACTACGTGATAGACACTGTGTGAACTGTTATATATGCATCACTGAATGCTCAGAACACCCCTACAAGGCAAATATCATTATCCCCATTTTGCAGACAGGTAAAACTGAGGCTCACAACAGATGATCATTTGTGAAGTTGAAATCCCATGTCTGGTATGAATTCACTTTTAATTTTTACATTACATGCTCTTGCCTCATCCCCACAGCCCAGTGGAAGACACTAAAACTGTCTCTCTTTGTATATCTGGCAAAAGGGACAGGTTCTTACTGAAGCAGACACTCCCCGGTCCTGACACTTGCTGCCTCTCTACCTGGGATAAGGCACTGGGGTTACGAGCATGGAGTCCACAGTGAGATTCCCGGATTTGAATCCTGGCTCTTCCTCTTACTTGCTGTGTGTACCTGGGCAAATTACTTAGCCTCTCTGTGTTTATTTCCTCATCTGTAAAATGGAGATAATAATACTACCCTTCATATCGTTGCTTAGAGGATTAAATGAATTGGGATTTGTAAAGCACATCGAGGCATACCTGGAGCACAGTCAGGCCTAAGGCAGTGCAATTGTGGTGATTAAATGGGCACATAAGGTGATCAGAACGGCACCTGGCACATGTCGAGCACTTAATTAAAGAGGTTATTCTATAAGAACTTAATGTGTTCATTCTGCCCAGCTCTTCTTGTGTTTTCTCTTTGTCCAGAGATCAATGTTTAACTTTGTTCTGCAGGGCAAGAAGAGTAGGTTCCAGAAAGCCTGTTGGTGACACTGTGGTCCTTCCAAATGGAGCCGTTTGGATCTGCCCACCCACCCTTGCTTTAGGAGCCCCGGATCTCAGTCACCATTCTGTATGAGTTTTCAAGGACAGGATCCTGGAGCTTATTTCTTATAGATACACTCCTGATAGGTACTCAATAAATGTTTCTTGGATGAATAAACAAAAGTTGGGTCCTTATTCCAAAACGGTGGCTAATCCCATCCTCCAGGCTCAGAAGCTGCCACTTGGGCTCCTTTGTGGATATGGTGGCAGGAGGGGCCATGGGTCCATCTCTTTACCACAGCCCAACACCCTGGGAAGAGCTGCCATTCCTGAATGTCTGGCAGGCTTTGTGACTGGAGAACTCCTGCTTTGCTGCTGAGGGGATGGCTGGAGGGTGACTGATTAATCTTCCTGCCCGCTTCCTCCTGAGCACGCAGCACAGCATGCCCTTAAAAACCATCCGTTCCTACTCCGGCTGATCCAGTTAGCCAGAGAATGCAGAGGGCTGGGTTACTGTCCCCTCCATTCCTACCTAAGAAGGCAGAGCTGTGTTGAATACAACGAAATCACTGAAGTATATTTAAATAACAGAAAATTTACCCCCAACCTCATTCTTCTGCTTTACCTTTTTTAAAATTTGGAAATTCTGTTAATATATCTAGATACTAAATAGAACAGTGACATTCAGGCAAAGTTCTGTAAAGAGATCTGCTCTCCTGGTCTCCCTGCTCTTGTTAAATCGAGAAAAGCTTGATCCAAAAATATGTGCCTAAAAAGTTGTTATTAAGTAATTGCATTGTGGCATTCCATGCAGACTGAATTTCTGGTGGTGGTCTATCAGCTTTGAATTGCAATAGAGGACAATAACTGAAGGGTTCTTTAGATTATATGTATAACAACAACCAGTTAATGCTGAGTGTGACACCAGCCTCCAATCCCTCTCTGTTGGAGAATGGAAGCTCTCAACTGTGAGCAACTGAGGGAATGTTTTTGGTCCCATTTTTTGTCCGTGTCTTGAATTCTCAGATCTTCCTCACTTCAGAGTCCCCTTGGAGCACCCCTGCTCCTTCCCCACCTTGTTCATGACAAGGGGGCTCTTCCTGGCCTGAAGATCTTTACCCCAACTGAAAAGGTTTCTCAGCCTTTCTCTGTGCAACTGATGGATATTCACATTTTAAGGACAGTTACCCTCTCCTGTATTTAAATAGCTTTAGTTGCTGCTGAATGTAAGGGAGAGTCTTCCCTCCAGTTTAGTCTTTCTAGAATGTTCTGGCAGCTTTTTTATTACCTAGGCATGAGTTTTCTCCCTCCTATCTGAAGATACATAGACTCCTAGATTTAGTATGGAGAGGAAACAGAGTTCTCTAGACAAAAAACTCTCCCCCACTGTGAATGCGGTTCTCTCTCCCACATTGACTGTGTCCAACTGGGGAAGACTCCACCCCTCCCGGCCCACAGCTGCAGACCTTTGAGGTTTTACTGTTTAACCATTTCACACCCACGAGCAAAGCCGGAACAGTTTAGACTACGTCTGACTAAATGGGCGAAATAAGAAGATTTTGAATGACACCCAAAGACCTGTTACCCAGTGCATGATTTGGAGCACGATTAAAGATCTCTTCTGATTAAAGTAATTTATTTAGAAGCAGTGCTTCTAAAATAATTTGAGGTTTACAGGCAAGGAGGCTGGCAGTTTATTCAAACTGCACACGTTCTAAAGAGTGGATTCTGGACAATCCTACAGCTCACGACAGTTCACAGATGGGGCTCTGTAACAGCAGAGGCAGCACAATGGAAATGCTTCCCTTACTTAACTCAGAGTTCATTTTTAGCACAGCAGACGGCCCAGCTCGTTATACATTTATTACTCTGTAATGCACTTGGCAACACACAAGATGTCCATAGCTGTCCACACCAGGGAGCTCACACACTGCTTCAGCCAGACCTGTCTTATCCCTTCAGCAGCCCCATTAAGTCAAAGAGTAAATTATTAATAGTGCTGACTAAAATCAAAGCCCCAAATGATACAAAGAAAATGAACCAACATGAACTGGAGAAAAAGAAATATTTAAGAGAGCAGAGACAAGCTTGACGCCCCTCTGCAACCCCAGAGCTGTGTCTTAAGGGCTATCGTTAGGCATGGCAATGTGGCATCCATCGCATGAAAAGTGAATTACTAAAGAAACCAACTTGAGAGGAAGACAGCCCAGGGAACTGTTAGATTAGTGTGTAGTAAACAGCATGAGCAGACAGCGATATGCAGGCAAAGTCCTTTAAAGAATGCTGCTTTTCTGATTTACTCTTGTGAAGATAATAAAGAAAACCTTGATCCAAAAGATTTTGGATTTGGTCAAATAAAACCAAGGAGTCCAGATCTAGAGGCCAAAATCTCTTTCTGAGGATAAATGGCAGATTTAGAGATGTGAGAGATGGGGTTCCTTAGAAGCCTGAGCCCTGCAGCAGTCTGGGAAGTCCCAGCTCTCCAGACGCAGCAGGTAACCACTGTTATTCCCGGGAAAACGCAGGGCGAGGCAGGGGGTCACCAGGAAGCTGCCTGGCACCGCTCCATGATGTGACCTCTGCCTGACTTTGGAGGTTGGTCTGTAGCCTCGGTCGGACTACTGTAGGCTTCGTTCCCTGAAGGGCTAAGACTTAGTTTTAAAGCCTTCTCACTGCGTGGCAGTGAAGAAATCTCTTCTAGAGGCCATACTCACCAATTATGATTTGATTCCAGATGTTGGGCCCACAGGTGACCCAAGCAGAGCCGGGTGGGCCCTTCCCTGGACACTGTTGGACATTGCTGAGGTTGGGGACCATAATGGCCTTGAGTGATGGAGCTACAGGGCTTGAGCCTAAGCTGTGTGGTCTCTTCAGCAGGGAGAAATGTTGCCAGAGGGCAAACCGATACCTGAGATCCTGGAGTTGAGAAAGAGAGAGAGAGAGAGAGAGCCAAGCCTGTGCTTTCCCCACTCTGCTCCCTCTCCCCTTGCCATTCATTCTCCAGATCTGTGAACTACCTGAGCAGCTTTTTAATAAATCATCCAGTGTTGTTCATGGTAGTCCGAATTTTCTATAACTGGCACCTGAGGCCCCCTAAAAAATGTGACAAAAGAAGAAAAAATACAATAGAAAACATATCAAAACAAAATTGATACATAAATCTAAGACATGAATCTTTGAAAAACTAATGATATGAACAAATCCCAGAAATGAATACAGAAATAAAGTTCATGTCAGAATGTTTTCATAATTCCAAAATTTTGAGCCAATATAAGGAATCTTGATGGAAATAACAGATACAGAACATAAAAATAGGAAATGTCTACAAGACAAGTATAATATACATGATAGAAATACAAGTCAAAAGAAGACAAACTGGGAAATGATTTCAGTAAGTATGACAGAAGTTTAATATATATTCTCATGAAAATTCGTAAAAAAAAATTAGCACCCCAATAGAAAGCTAGAAAAAATTAATGAACAGACAGTCCACACAAGTTGGTTATACATATCTAGTTTGAAAGATGAAAAAAAATCAGAGATACAAATAAACACCACTTTTTTTTAAACAAAACACAAAGGAGTGACAATGGTAGAATTATGATGATGCCATAGTCATAGCTTTTTGGTGGCATAGTGACACAACACTTTTGGAAAACAATGAAAAATTCTCAGCAAGATTTCTAAAAATATTAATATTCCTGGTTCAGGTAGGCCTATTCTTTGCAGCATATAATAAGAAATTAAAAGAACTTAAGAACTATTAATATGTTGGAAGACTTTGGTCACCAAGAATGGAAATTGAATTTTAATAAACGTAGGCAAATAAATGACTCTATTTTCCCAAATAGATCCATAGGCCAGGCTATGAACACCCTTGTAGCACCCTGGGTAACACTTTTCAAATGAAGTCCTTGGGTCTGTCTCTCGCATTACTTTTCTATTGCCGCATGACAAATTAGCATAAGACCAGTGGCTTAAAACCATTCATACTTATCACCTCACGGTCCTGTGGGTCAGAAGGCAGGTCACAGTGTGACTTCTGAGGCTGAAATCAAGCTGCTGGCTGGGCTGAGTTCTTATGCAGAAGCTCTGGAAAAGAATCTCCTTCCCAGCTCATGCCGGTTACTGGCAGAATTCAGTTCTTTCTGTTGTAAGATGGGGTCCTTACTTCTTGTCGGGTACCAGCAGGAGCCCCCCGGCTCCCAGCGTCTGACAGCATTTTTTCCAAGCCATCCCCTCCACGTTGGAAGCCGGTGATAAAGACCCTGCCTCGTGTCTAATCTGTCCCCTGCTTTGAGTCTCCCACTTCCTGTCACTGACCTCTAGGGCCAGATTGAAGGGGTTCTAACAATATTTCTCTTGATTAACTCAAAGTCCATTGATTACTAACCTTAATTCCATCTGCAAAACCCCATTTGCATAATGTAACATAAACACAGGAGTGGATATCTCATCCTATTCAACAGATTCTGCCCACAGCCAAGCGGGGAGATGATAACAGGGCCAGGGGGCCCTGGGGTCACCCTGGAATCCTGCCCACCACACTCTCCATGTCCCCCCTGTGTCACTGCTATGCTGACTGTCTTTCCCTAGATTGGGCAGGATGCAAGCGCCAGACCCCCCTCCCCCAGGCACACAGCCACACTCCCGTGGGGGTCCATGCCTCCCTACAATTACCCTGGGAAGAACTTTGAGATGCTCTCCTCTGTCATGTGGTCAAGAGAAGACACAGTTAATAAATAGTTAACCTCATTACTTTATGACAATGTAAACTGAACATCAAGATATAATGTAATACTTATTAAATGAGTAAAATTTTTAAAATAAAACAACCGAAACGTGTCTGAACAATATAGGAAATGTGTCAGCTCAGGTTACAAATGTCAACTGAAGATGCAGAAGGAGCTGGATCCAGCAGATGGGGGGTAAGCGAATGACTCGGTTTCTGCCCATCTCTGTGGTCTGGCTTCTGCAGTGTCAGCCTCCTCCCTAGGTTCCCCACGGTGGATGTCCTCAGGTGATCTCAGCCCTCACACCCACGAGACCTGCTGTTCTCGCGACCTACATTTAGGAGGAAGGGAGAATGTTTGCCCTTGAAGTTCTCACACAAGATAAAACTTCTTTTCCCCCAAAGCCCCAGAATATATCCTCGTCTCTGATTGGACTACATCCCTGTCCCATAACTGATGATGGAAGTCAGGGTGGTGTGATACCAGGACCGGCGCCAGCCTCAGGGCTACTCCTGCAGCTGGCGGCGGAGTCAGTACCATTCACATCTCAGCTCAGAGATTTCTGAGAGAAGTTCCAACAGAGATGGAGGCTGAGTAGAACCCAGCACATGCAGGGCAGAAAGGAATCACACGGAGTTGTGCAGAGCCTAAAAAAGCTCCCAGAAGCGCAGAAAGGATTCCCTAAGGTGAGGGTTGAGAGCATCCTACTGGGTAGTGAGAACCCTGGGATGGGACGCTGGGCACCATGGACTGTCCCTGCATGGGCACACACCTCGCACAGACAAGTCCTGGTCTGGCATTGTCTCCTTCGGGACTTGCCTGTCCCGTGTGAAGTATGTGCTCCTGCTTTTCTCTGCATTTCACGCTCCCTACGTGGAGCAGTGTTAGTGCTCATGGCCGCTGCCTATTCATGGCTGCCAAGTCTCCCTCCACGTGCAGCGTGTTTGCACAGCTTTGAGCCACAGTTGCCCCACGGAGCAGGCCTCTAACTGTCTTTCCAGTAGGTGGGAATTTCAGTTCCTTATTTCCAGGCATAAATAATTGCAGATGCAAAACTGTGGCCTTATTTTAGACACAGTGTTGAGAATGTAGCTCTTCAATGTTCGACAATACTTTTTTTATTCTCCTCTTTGAGAAGGAGGTAGCCTGAACTCTTGCCGGCCAATTCAGCTGTTGGCTTAGGAGAACACAGGTTTTGAGAGAGGTGGCAGGGAGGTCAATCTCCCAAGTACCTCATGCAGGTTGCATTTTGCTACTGCTTCTCTGCTTGTCGCACTCCTTAGGAAGAACTGTAATCTAAAACACAGAGCACACCGGAGACTCTAAGAGCCAATTCCCCACCAACCATCTTGCTGGGTCCTGGGGTCACAGCGTTAGCTGACACACCTCTGCCAGGCAGGCCAGCTACGTGATTTACACGGCCTACTGCAAGTTGGAAATGGGGGCCCTTGTTCAAAAAGCAGGAACATTTTTTCCTTCTTTCTAGGTCTCTCTCTTAACTTCGTCATGGTGTTTTTAATTTGCTATTTAATGTCACTTCCTTTGGGCTCAGGAATACTCATGGGGAGATTACAGACACTGGCAGGCACCCAGGGCCCTGACCTGCAACTGTGTAGGCCAAACCAACCCCTTGCCCAGGCCCGGGTCCCCTTGGTGGCAGTGGTTGCTGTGTGGGGTGTGGGGAAGGTGACTGAAAACCCGCCTGGGAGGTTGCGGAGGCAGCTGGAAGGGGCCTGCGGGCGGGGCCTGAGCTCCACTGCCTCATCAGACTTCACAACACACAAATTCAGACAAAACACAAATTCAAGATAAATTTATCAAAGATTTCAAGACTGCAACCAAAGAGCATTAATTGCGAGACCCCAGAGACTGCCCTGGTGGTAGGCCCCTGGAGCTAGTCCCACTGCCAGGCTGTGGGTGGCTACAGGAACGGGAAAAATATAGTGACTTGAATTTATCAACCTTATTAAAGGTTCTTACTTCTGACCTTTACCAGTCATGTGATCTTGAAAAAGTCATGTAGCCTTTCTGAGACTCAGTTTCTTCATCTGTGCACTCTCACCAATTCTGGCCCCTGGGACAGTGAGCTGTGAGAATGGAGAAGTCCCGAGTGCAGAGGCCTCAGAAGCCGAGGGGTGCTGTCCTGGGGGGCACTACTGCCCTGGGTCATTGGCTCCGAGTTGCAGCTGCGCAGGGCGGGTGGTCTCTACAGGCCCTGCGGTCAGGAGGGCTGGATGGGTCAGTGGAGGTGTAGGCAGGCCTGGAGGTGGCAGCTGCGGAGTCCACCTCTGGAATACTCCTGCTTTAACTGTTCTGCGCCCGGTGGCTGAGGCAAACCCGGGCCTTTCTGACTCCAAGCCCAGGAGCAGCCTCCCGAGTTCCTCCTGCGGCCAGACCTTTGCCGGCTCCAGTGGTGGAGGACAGACACCCTCCCTACCGCGAGCTGTGGCGGTGCAGTGCAGGGGCCCTGGGAGCCAGACGGAGGCGGGGGAGAGGGCGTGCAGGATGGGGAAGGTGTGCATTTCAAGCTGAGTCTTAAAGGGTCAGCAGGGGCAGGCAGGTGAGAGTGGGAAGGGAGGCTCTCTGGGAGGAAGGAGAGGCCGTGCAAAGGAACGGGAGTCGGGCAGAAGCACTCAACTCCGGCTCAGCCTGGGCGCCCTTTCCTTCCTCATTGCATGAGAGGCATCTGGCTTCTGATGTGACAGGTGGCAGCTGAAAACACATCCTTGTTTTGCTTAGGGCCCATGGCCGGGCGGCAGGAGGGAGTTCCACACCAAGGAACAGGACACACGCCCAGCGAGCTGGCACTCGACCACAGCGCTGGGACATTGCCACCAACAAGGTTGCTCAGGAGGGAAGGGGAGGACTGACGACCAGACGGTGCCTGGTTCAGAGTGAAAACGGAGGTCTTTCCCAGTTTCATTTGAGTAATGTAAAAGGTGACTAACGAGACATTAAATAGTGTGCATGTTTTAAAGCACACATGCGACAGGGGCTCTCGGAACCACAGGAGCCTGTGGTTTCTGAAACCTGGGTGGGTGGCTTCCTGCAGCTGCAAGGCACGCCGGGAGATGCGATAGCGCCGCCGACCCGCGGTGGCCCGCGCCGGCTGCGCGCACTCGGCGGGGAACCGCCCGTGCCAGGAAAGCAAATGACGGACAAACCAAATGCTTCCGCGGGCTAGGAACGCGAAAGCCAGGCAGGAATCTATCCCAGGCCAGCCCCTGTGGGAGCGATGGAAGAGACCGCTTTATGCTGCCTGGAGACGGCGTTTTAACGCTGTGTAGATGCGGCCGCGACTGCTGCCCACTCCTGAAAGGCACGTGTCAGGGCTCCACGCAGCACAGGTCGCCAAGGCAGAAACGAGCTGCGGTTTTTACAGGGAAGGCTTGTGATCACCAGCTTTTGATTTTTTCTTTTTATGACACATTTTAAATAGGATAAGCCGAGGCAGTGAACGTGGGTTGCGGCCGCATTTTATGACCAGGGGTCCGGGAAGCCCCGGCTCGGGGAGCAACCCCGCCTGGACGAGGGGATGCCGGCGGCCTCCCGACTCCGGCCGCGGGAGGACTTGAGAGCCGGCGAACACTCCTGATGCCAGGGAGAAAAGTGGAACCACCCAGTCCGGCGCACTCACCCAGACCGACATGCGAGGAAATCAGGGTACGAGGCAAAAGTCTCTGACACGCCACAGCCTGATCTCTCGGTGGAGACTGGACTCTCAGGAGGGAGGGGACACTGCAGGGGGCAAAGGATGACAAGAAAGTCACAAGTCTGGGTGGGGCAGATCACCACTGGGGCCGCAGGAGAGAGGAGGAGAGGAAGGAGCCGGGGAAGGCAGTCCCTGCCCGTGCAGAGCCGGGTGCACCAGCGCAAGTCTAGCTCTGTGGCAACCAAACGCCCGCCTGGAGCACGTGCCTCTCCCGAGGGGCAGCAGGGAGAGCACCTGTCTGCTTGGCCAGAGCCGCCGCCTTTAGACGAGTGCTTTGCCCAGGAACCCGGAGGCTGTAGCGACTGTCTTTTCTTCAACATCATCCAATCTTTGCCCCAGGATTAGGCCAGACCTCCAGAAAGGTACATGCCGGGGCCACTTCCGTGTCCCACAAGGACACTGCACACTTTCGAGGCTCAGATTTAGCAGGATGATTTCTGTCTTCACCAACCTTTATTGAAAGAAACAGCCACACAGAGTAATGTCATTTTGGCCATTTTTTAAAAATCAAGGATATTATTACTAACTTTGCTCCTTATACAAATACATCTTTTTAAAGCACAGGGATAGGCAGGTCATTTTACCTGAGAAGCAGTGAGACACACTATGGCCAGACAGTGCGGACTGTGCATCCGGGAGTTTTCCGTCTTTGTCCCGACTCACACAAGACAAGGAAACTTAGTGCTGAAGGCCTTCGCCAGCTTCTAGGTCCCTGTGCATGTTATCCTTCATCCAACAGTTCTAAACAGAGGTTTTCCTTCACATCTGCCACAGTCTTCATTCCTTGATGGTTCATGCTCACTGATTTCATTCTAAATGTACCTGTTTCTTTTATAAAACTGCGAACCAAGTTTAAAACAATTTTGAAATCAGGAGAGCTATTCAAAACCAAATTTAAAAACCAGTGAAGTGTGTTTTGATATGAAAATGCTGGGAGTCCTGCCCTTTAGCGTTTACACATTGTAGGTAGAGGTGGGTATGACTACATTTTCCAAGATACACAGAGATCCTCCACCAGGCAAATGAGTTCTGTGGTGTAGTCAGCAATTCCAACTTTGGAAATTCCACAATGGTATGAAAGAAAATAGCTTTGCTAAGATGTTTCAAGCCACAAATGAGTCATGGCTACCTCTATCTCCTACTACTTTTCTTCATAAAAACGAAAACTTCCTTTTGTCCCCAGACTGAAGCACTCACCTCTCCTTCTTGTCACCTCTCGATCCCAGAGACTCACAAATCTGAAATCACCCTGAACCTCTTCCTACTCCCACATTCAGAGGCACGCAGAGCCTGCAACAGAACCCACCTTCAGTGGATCTCTCTAATTCACGTGTTTGTTCCCCTCGTTCAACCCAAATCCTGCATGGTCTGACCTCTGTCCTCTTCCCAGGCTCTCTCCGACTCACACTCCCTCCCCACTGCTCTGGGAGCTGGCCCCGCTGGGCCTGTAGTCTTGCTCTGCCTCTACCCACAGGCCCTCCCCAAGGCCTTCCCTGTCCAACCAGCCCACACTTGTCATCAACTCCTCCGCCTGACCCTCTCTCCCAGCATCCTGATGATTCTTCATGATGTTTGGCCTTCTCTGACATTGTTTCTCTCTTTCCTGTTAGTTCTTTTTCTCCCCACTAGAATGTAGGTGCCGTTACAGACCACCATGAAGCTCTTGTTCCTTTGCTGTATTTTTTAAGAGATATATAAGAATACTTAAGCTGTTGAATGAATGAATGAGTGAATGAATGAATGAATGAATGAATGAATCACTGCAGCAGAGGCTATCAGCGTCATTCCTCTGGGCCCTTGCAATACCTCTCACTCTCTGCTTCTGGATTCTCCTGCATTAATTTATTTTTGTAAGAGCCTGGCTACTTTTCCTAGAATACTCATTCCCTTAACATCTTTTAAAAATTCACCATTCTAAGCCCAGAACAAAGTCCAAGCTGCAAAGCTTGCTTTTGAAGGCTGCCTTCACCACGCTTTTACCTATGTTTCCAGCATTCCTTCCCTGGAAACAAACTTCATTCCACCTCAACATTTCCACTTCTATTTCAGCCAGTTATGCACCTTAACTCTAGGCTTTCTCATGCCAGGTCCCTTCATTTCATTTCTTCTGCCTATTTTTGAGTGGGAGGCATTCCCATGTAGAATGAAAACATTCTAGGGGGTTAGATAGATTTGGATTCAAATCCTGTCTCCACTCTTTACTATATATAGCCTCTTATTTTTTACCATCTTTGATGGTATGTTACTGAAAAAGATGAAATAAGAGAACAAGTATCAAACACACGGCAACAAGTTAGTTTCCTTACCTACTTCTTCCACTTCTATAGCCCTTCCTATGAGGACTATTTCCAGTCTTTCAGCCCTGAAAAACCTTCCCTACCTGCTATGATAATTTCTTTAGTGAATTTTCTTCCATATTCCATGTCTGCATACATCATATGCAACTTAAACTTATCTGACACTAATAGCTAACTATCTTGATATATATCATCCCTTTTCAATGAAATTTCATCCTCAGAAAGGACAGGGAACTTGCCCTTCTATTTCTTGTCTTTTCTGCTTGCCCTCTGGAAAGTCCTCAATAAATGTCTGATATTTTCATCAATTCATTCATTCTTTGGGTATTTATTGAACACTTTCTATGTGGAAGGCAAGATGCTGAGCCCTGTAAAGAGAGGGGGCACATATGCAACAAAAGGTAGAGGTTTGTTCTTCGGATAACTGCAGTCCTTGGGGCTTTAGTCCACAGTAACACAGTAAACAAAAAGCCACACTACATAATGATTTTGCTTCTCTGCCATTCCAGTACTAGTGATGCAGTGCTGAACAAAGATGTATGTGACCTATGTCTTACATCCTTACAGGCTAGACTGCAGGAGGGAAAGTGTACCAAATGAGAGACATATTCAAATTTTAAAGGCATTTAGGATAAGGAGAGGTGAAAAGAATGAAGATAATATAGAATGATAGAATAACAAATTATTTTATTCTATTTTCAGATTGAAAAAGTATCAGGTTTGCTATTCTAAAATACCCTGGGGCGGCAATTATCTAATGAACTGTCACAGCTTAACATGCAATTCACGGGGAGGGGAGCACTCTGCCATTTCATACTGGCCTCTGTAGACCCTGCTTCTCTCCCAGTTCATTTCCTGTTTGTCCGACTTTGGGTGGGTTTGAGGCTGTTGAATAAGAATCGAATCCAGTGATGACTCACTGGCTCACTCACCTAATCTAGGAAGGGCAAGAGACAGGAAGGACCTCTTCTCCCCATCCTCCCATTCTGCTCTTGAATCAGTGCATTGTAGCCAGGGATAATCACAATTATTCTCGGAAATGTCCAGTAGAAAAATTTAGTTAATTTTCTGAAAAGCGAAGTTGACGAAGTAGGCTATAGTGCCCTCTTTGGAGCCTGGAGACCTATTCCACAGAGAAGTTTCATGGTGTGGTGTGCTCTATCTTCTCTTGCACGCACACCCCTCAGCCCTCAACACCATCCTCAAGTGCAGGCTCCGAACCATCATCCAGAGCAGAAATTCACAGATGGTCCATTCAGTTCTTCACCATATGGTACACTAATGCACATGGTGGATTACATAACCAGTCTTCTTTTTGGTAATCCCATTACCAGAACAGTCTCCCATTGGAAAGTAGAAGAGAGAGGAGAAAGAGGGCATTTTCAATGTCCAAGGTGTGCCAGGAACTGTGAACTGCCTGCTTAGCTTCCATGAGAGTCTTGTGAAAGGGCTGTCTCTGTTCACGTTTTCAGATGAGGAATTTGAGACTCAGGGCGGAAGGTGGGCTGCCTGTCTTACTGCCCAACCTCCAAAGACAGAACTGCTAGGTACAATGGAAAGCAGAACTCCCCTAGCTGCATGTCATGGAACATGGAATAGCTGCTGCTTGTTCAGAATCTAGAAGTGTGGAGTCATCTGCGAGCAGGCTCTGTTAGGGTAGGAAGACGATGTGGTTCCAGAACACTCTGTCTAGTTCTCTCTCCTTGTCCTCAGAAGCTGCTGGAATCCACAGTGGCTTTTCTTTTTTCTTTTTTCAAAGAATTTCTGGCCCCTTCGAAATCAGGAAGTTCTGGAAATCAGGCAACAAAACTTAATCGTGATGATTTCCTACCCAAATAGGCACTGAAAGGTCAAAGTTTCCAGATAAGCATGCCGTTTCTTGATACTTATCTGACCTGAAAGTTTAAGCTTTCTGAGGTTCATTAGATTCCAAACCAGAGATAGTCAAATACCTCTTTTTAAAGGATTTGTTTTGTTTTGTTTTGTTTTTGCCACCTATGCTGCTATGATTTGGAGAGTGGTGAGTTCTACAACTTTATACTTAGTTGTTCCAGGAACAAATATTGCCCATCCACAATGAGCTGCTATGAAAAAAAAAGTCAAAATCCCATCAGTAAAAGATTGACTTCTAAATAGAACAGAGTGTCCTAGTTATCCGAATACCCGCAGATACAGATCTCTCCCCCTTGGGGCCTGCCCATGAACAAGGGCCCCATCCAGGTACGCATCACGTGCAGAAAATGGTTACACACGCACAGTGATTGATTCACAAAAGTGTGTCCATTCTGGAAAAGAAAATTAAGGCCCAAGATAATTAAGAATGAACAAAAGCTCTACCATCAATTTGTGTAATGTTTTGTAGCTTTCAAAACACTGGCTCATATTATCTCACTTTATTTTCTTAATCACCCAGGAAAATAGGTAGAGGCATTATCATTGCCATTACACGGCCAGGGAATTTTGAGGCTCTAACACATTGAGTGACAGCTACAGTGACCTGCAGGAAGTGACCCAGAGCGGTTGCTAGAATCCAGGCTCATGCTTTGCTAACAGGAGGTTGTGCTGCCTGTGTGCTAATTCTGAAAGAGCAGTTCTAAGAACAACAGAGTGAAAACCGAAGAGGATGTGCTCAGGACCATCAAGACAGTCCGCCCGGCTTCTTGATAAAAAGTTGAGCTTTGAGCTACAAACCTCTTCCATGCTTGTTTTGGCCACTTAATACTGATGGGATCTTTGGGCAGGGTACTTAACTTCTCCAAAGCACAGCTTTAGTATTGGTAAATTGGATGGTTTTATGAGCATTAAATAAAATAAAATATATTAGGTACTTACTCTGAATGAAATCTTACTATGTTAGATTCCATCTTTAGTTCTTTTCCTCTAGGATTTACTGAAACTAAGTAACACCATTTCTATAAACTCTTACTACTGGTAAGCCAGCTGCTTCTCCCCTTCCATCTGCGAGATTCTGTGGGACGCCCACAGTTCCACTGAACTCTGTTATCTCGTGTATTAATTGGCTAAAAATACAGAACTAGAAAGATAAAGTCCCTTCCTCAAGGGGGCTCGATGCTTACAGTTTATTTCTTTTTATGACTCCACCAACCATAAAGGGATGTGCAAACTATGGCCCACAGACCAGATTTGGCCCACTGCCTGTTAATATTCAACCTGTGAACTTATGGATGGTTTCTTACATTTTTCAACAGTTGGAAAAAACTCAAAAAAAGGATGATATTTTGTGACACAGATATTATAGGAAATTAAAATATCAGTATCCATAAATAAAATTTCTTGGGCCTACATTCACACCCATTTATTTATTATTGTCTGTATGTTTTTTCATGCTATAACTGCAGAGTTGAGTAGTTGCTACAGAGATCCTATGGTACAAGGAGCCTAAACTATTTACTATCTGGTTCTTTGAAGGAAATGTTTTTGTTTCCTGATCTATATTCCACTTTAGACCGTAGTATGAGAGTGCTCTATGCCCTGTACAGTGTTAGCATGTAACATGTACTCTTCATTCTGCTTGTTTTAGGTTTAGCGTGCTTTTCTTTTTCTAGTTTCTTAAGCTGGAAGCCTAGGTTATTGTCCTGAGACATTCTTCTTTTCTGATATAGATATTATAGATGCAAATTTCCCTGCAAGCACTGTTCGAACCGCATTCCACAAATTTTGATATGTTGTGTTTTCATTTTCATTCGATTTAAAATATTTTTAAATTTATCATGTGATTTTTTCCTTTGACCCACTGGTTATTTAGATGTATATTATTTAATTTTCAAATATTTGGGATTTTTCTCAGATTTCTTTTGCTGTAGATCTCTGATTCAATTCCATTGTGATCACAGAATATATTTTATATGATTTCAATCTTTTAAATTTATCAAGACTATTTTGTGGCACAGCACATGGTTTATTTTATGAAGACTCTTCTACGTGTAACTGAAAAGGATATGTCAGTGGATGGAGCATTCTACAAATGTCAGTTAGGTTGAGTTGGGAGAGAATGTTGTTTAGGCTTCCATATTTTTGCTAATTTCCTGACTAGTCGTTCTATCAATTATTGAGGAGGGAAGAAAATTTCCCACTATTACTGATGAATTATATATTTATCCTTTCAATTCTGTCAGCTTTTTCTTCATGTGTTTTTTGACTGTGTTTTCAAGTGATATACATTTAAGTTATATATCTTCCTAATGTGTGGACCCTTTTATCATTATGAAGTGTCTCTCTTTGTCTAACAATAATTTCTGCCTTAAAGTCTATTTCATTTGTTAATAGTATAGCTATTCCAGTTTTATCAAGGTTATTGTTTGCATGGTATATCTTTTTTGTCCTTTTTTCAACTATTGTGTCTTTAACTTTAAGTTGTATTTCCTATAGATAGCACAGAGCCACCCCTTGATATCTGTGGGGAATGGGTCCTAGGACCTCCCATGAATAGCAAAATCTGCAGATGCTTAAGTCCCTGATTTAAAACAGCATAGTATTTGCACATAACCTGTGAACATCCTACTCTATACCTTAAAATCATCTCTAGATTACTTTTAATATCTAATACCATGTAAATGCTATGTAAATAGTTATTTTACTGTATTGTTAAAAGAATAATAAGAAAAAAGTCTGTACATGTTCAATACAGGCACAATTTTATTTTAAATATTTTCTATCTAAAGTTGGTGTAAATCTATAGTTAACAAGGACTGACTGTGGTTGGATCTTGTCTTTTTTATCCAGTCTGACAATTCATACCTTTTGAATGGAGCATTTAGTTTATATTTAATGTAATTATTGATATGGATGAAGTTATGATTGCCAGCTTTCAAAACCTGTTTTCTATGTGTCTCATGTCTTTTTTCCCTTCTGTTCTTCCTTTACAATTTTCTTTTGTGTTACGTAAATATTTTTGTGAACTATTTTAATTCATCTGATTTTTTGCTATATTTAAAAAATTGTTTAATAGTTATGCAGAGAACTTAATACACATTTTAACTTATCACCATCTACATCAGATAGAAACTTTGCTCCAATACTTATCCTTTTCCTCACCCCTCCTTTGAGCTATAATTATCATATATGTTATGTCTACACATAATAGGTTATTAATCTAAGACTATGGCATTAGAATTATTGCATTACACAATCTTTTTTAAAAAATTAAGAAAATAAATGAGAAAAATTTTTTTTAAAATGCTTTATATTTACCTACATATTTACCATTTCCAGCGATCATTATTTTATCCTGTGGATTTCAGTTACCTTCTAGTACTACTTCCTTTTAGCCTGAAGCATTTCTTATAAGGCAGATATGTTACCAATACATTCTCTCAGTCTTTGTTCATTTAGGCATGTTTTTATTTCTCCTTCATTTCTGAAGGACAGCTTTGCTGGATATAATTTTTGTTTGACAGTTTTTCTTATAGCACTATGAATATATCATTCCATGCTTTCTGGCCTCCATTGTTTGTGATGAGAAGATGGCATTCATTGTATTGTTTGTACATGATGAGTCCTTTTTCTCTTGATGCTTTCAAGATTTCCTCTTTGTCTTTTAAAATTTTTAACTAAGATTTATCTTAGTGTTTGTTCAGCTTAGGGTCATTCAGCTTCTTAGATCTGTAGATTATTATTTTTTCATCAAATTTGGACAGTTTTCAGCCTCTATTTCTTCAAATAATTTTTTGCCTACCTTTCTATCTCTTATTCTTCTGGAGCTCCCATTATTCATATATTAATACATTTGATATTGTAACACAGGTCTCTTTGAGACTTTGTCCATTTTTATTCAAGCTTTTATCTTTGTTCTTTATATTAATTTCTATTTATGTATTTTTAATGTTATTGAATCTTTTTTCTGCCATTTCAAATATGTAGGTGAGCCCTTCAGGGAAATTTTCTTTTCAGTTATTATTTTTTTCAACTCCAACATTTCTATTTGGTTCCTTTAAAAAATAATTTAAATATATTTATTGAAATTCTCTGTTTGTTAAATCTATTGGTCAATTTGCACTTACATTTCTAATAATAGCTTGAAGGCAGGGTTTAGGCCTAATTATATTTTGTGCTGAATTAAATTCACATTTTCTAAAAATCGGTTAAATCAGTAAAGAACATGTCTTACACAGTTGAAAATTACATCAATAATGTGGAGTGAAAACCAGGAGAAGCTGGAATATTTTTCTAAGTATAGGGACAAAGATATAAAGAAAATGAAAGAGACGATGGTAATTATGGAAGGCAGAGACAAAAGAGTAACCAAGCATTATAGGTGTTCTACAGGAGAAAAAAAATAAATTAAAATAGAAACAACGAAGTCAAAACTGATTAAAACATTCTTGAGCTAACAATGAAATGTACTGAAACACAGGCAGAATTAATAAAAAAGAATGCACCATAGATACGTTGGCAACATTTTTAAAAATACAAAGATAATAGTAACAATGAAAATTCTTATAAGCAAAAAGAAAAGGCAAAGAAATTGGTTGCCCACAAATGTATAATAACTGTCATTGCCTCACAGCTTTCTTGTGATACCACTTGTGAGAAGAAAAGGCTGAAGCAGCATCTACAGAAATGTTAGTGCAAAACATATGACTTAAGTATATGATATATCATCAAATTTTGATTCTCATATGTGGGCTAATAAAAAGACATTTTCAGATATTCAAAGAAAATACACTACTTATATACCCTTTATTTAATAGTGGCATACAAAATTGTTTCAGCCAGCCTAAAAATAAATCAAAACTTAATCAATCAAGAGTAGGAAAGGATAAGAGGTGAAAATTAAATTTAATTATTTCAAGAATTGGATTAAAATTGAATACAAATGTTAATTTTATTTCTGAAACAGGAAACAAAATATTAATAATTTAACAACAGCCATCTATAAATAAATGAGTGTTATCACAGAGAGAGCATAATTCTTATTTTGTATGTGAATTTTTATCTGTTTCTATAGCTGCCTGGAAAACAGTATTGTGAAGGATTCTATGTCTGAATCAAAGGGAAAGGGAACTGTGGCTGGTTAGTGGGACAGTGGGATCCACCTGTGATGCCCCCTCAGGTGTACAGTGGGCTTGAGGGTTATATGCCACTCTTGTGTTCCCACAGCCTAGAAACAATTAAAGTAAACATAATTCATAATCTAGACTAAATTTAATATCAGAAGTTATGAAAAGATGAAATATGAGGTAACATAATGAATATGCAAAAATATATCTAATAAAACATATATGACATCAGAAGAATGGGTTTTCAGGATGAGAATTTTATTTGCTAATGGTTAAAACCAAGACTATACATGTTCTTAAAGAAAAAGTATGTTGAGCATTTTCTAAATGGTGTCCATAGAATTTAAGTTCCATGAGATATCACTTGGTGTGTTAAAAATAAATGTTTACCAGAACAAATAACCTTATGAAATGCTACACATTAAGTCAGCATCAAGGACATGATAGCTCATATTAGAATATTAACGTTAACTATAACCCCCAACCAAAGTTACCAAGTATAAAACTGATTATAGGCTTGGATGCCAGTAGACTGTGATAAGTCACTTACGCATATTGTAATCCCCAGAGCCACCACTAAGAAAACTATATGAAGAAATATACTGTAAAATGCTACAAATAAATCAGGATGACAAAATTTAAAATGGAGGACAGGTTAGTGTGGCCGGGGTTAGGAATGGGGGTGGTGGGCAGCAGTCCAGGGTGGAAGGTGCTATAAAAAGGCTTGTGGTAAAGGGACTCTCTGTAGCTTGACTGCTGTGGTGGATACATGAACCTGCCCATATGATGAAACTGATAGACCTAAATACACAGGCACACACACAGCTATAATTAAAACTGGGGAAATCAGAAAAAGATCAGTGGATTGCATCAATGTGAATACCATGGTTGCGATATTGTACTACAGTTTTGCAAGAGGGGAAACTAGGTATAGGGTGCACAGGATCTCCATTATTCCTTGCAACTGCAAGTGAATCTACAATTATCTAAAAATTTAAAAGTTTAGCTAAAACCTCTTCCTTAAATATCAAATGTCAAAAGTCAGGATGGGAGCTCTAACATATTCAGGAAGTGACTTATTAATAAATCAAGGAAGCATGTTGACTATGTAGAATAATAGCTAAAAGAAAAATAAGAGACTATATAACTATCAAGTGAATAAAAGGAGAAATAGAATAATTTAATATTTTTTAATTAGGCTAAAATAAAAAAAGAAAGGGTAAAAATGAAGCCAGAACAGATGTAACAAATAGAAAATAAGTTGCAAGATGGTAGATTTAAATCTAAACATAAAAGTAGTTATAATGAAAACTGACAATATTCCAAATAAAAAGACCTTGATTGTCAGACTGAATTTAAAAATGATTTTATAAAAAGGATTTATACATTAGATATAAAGACACAGAGAGCCTGGAAGTTATTTCTTTGAAAAAGCCAATCAAACTGTTAAATCCCTGGCCAGGCAGATAAAAGAATAGCAAGAAAGAACACACGTTACCAACAGTAGGGATAAAAAAGGGAGCATTGCTATAGAAACTATGGACATTGAAAAGCTAATATTAGGATATTATTAAAAGCTTTATGCCAGTAAATTTAACAATTCAGATGGTAAAATCCCTAGAAAAATACAACTTTCCAAAACTGACACAATAAGAAATAGAATATTTGAATAATCCTCTATCTAATGAAGAAATTGAATCTGTCATAAATTCCTTCCAGTAAAGAGAACTCCTACCTAATTGGCTTCATCTGTGAATTCTTCTAAACACTTTCAGACAATAGAAAAATAAGAACCTTTCAGCTCATTTTCACAATGCTAGTATAACCTGGATATATAATAAAACGTCCAAAGCACATCACAATAAAAGAAAATTAGCAGTCAAATCTTACTCATGAAATACAGATGCAAAACTCCTAATCAAAATATTAACTAAGTAAATCCAGTAATATAACAAAGAACCTACATCATGACTAAATTGTGTTTACTCCAGGAAGTCAAGTTTTGTTTAACATTTGAACATTAATCAATGTAATTTGCCACCTTTACAGATTAAGGAAAAACATCTTATGATGATCTCTATAAATTAGAAAAAAGCATGTGATAAAACTGAATACTCACTCACAATAGAAACGCTTAGGAAATGAGGAATCTTTTCCTAATCTTATAAACAGCATCTACAAATACCAAACAGAACAAAAGAAAACAAATGAAAACCTCTAGCAGCTTCCACTGTGGCTGAGTTAGCTCCTATGAACCAAAGCTCCCAGAGACCAGCTAAAACTCTGGACACAGCACAAAACGTGACCTGAAGGCCCTAGAGAGCGAATGAAGAATGTAGGAAGATCCGGTAGCAGAGTTGATGTCTGGAAGAAGACAACACAATATAAGTAAGCTTTCTTTTTCAGTTGGTTTTAGCTTACAGTGACATCCTGGTTTGTGCCATGTAGGCTGCTGTGGGGTGTCTGAGCCAACTGGGATTGGAGAGGCACCAATGCAGGGGAGGAAGATTGGTAACGTTCAGGGAGAATAATCAAATCAATGTCAAGAATAGTGGGAAAGAGGTTCTTTTTTGCGTGTGTGAATTACTGTCTCCTATTCTAGTTTAATAGTTGTTCTATCACATTGTCTTATGCCTATAACAGCATAAGTGATGTGCACGTGATAATTTAATACATTCATATAATGTGTAAAGATCAAACCAGGGCAATTGGGGTATCTAGCACCTTAAATATTTATCTCAATAATGTTTGATTAGAATAAGGAGGAATACATAGATAGATGAAACAGAGGATCCATCTTCTCCTAAATATAAAAAGTAGAAGTTGGAAGGCTGATATTCTCTTTTTCTGTAATATGCAGAATCAATAAATAGAAAGTCCCTGTGTCATGGAATTCTCATGAACATGAGAACAAATTTCTCTTTCTGCCAACTATCCTAGTTATCCAGATATGCCTTCCTGGCAGAGCCTTTTCAACATCTACATAGTCACTGGTGTTCAAAAGAAAAGGAATTGACCCTTTATGAAGTGTACCATAAAAAATAGACTGGTTGGCTATGAAGCTGCCTGCAAAAGATGACAATTATAGTATTGGAGAAATCATAATTTATACTATAGGGTTTGGAGTGGGGGTAAGGGTAAACAATGGGAGAGGAGAAACAATGGAAGAAGCAAGAAAAAGGTCTTGTTTTATAAAGTAGGGTAGCAAATGGGAAGGTGAAGACAACAAAGCATGTGGCATTTCTTCTCCAAAGCCCAATCTACTAAAAAAAATTGGTAGAGTTCTAGGAAAATAATATTTTATTAAAACAGTTGTACCCATGTTATCATAAAATGTAAAATGTATGTGAGTAAAATATTTGTTTTCTAGAAAATTGTAACCATGCTGAGTGCTGTTTCAAGAGCCAGGTTCCTATTGCTGGAGATGGCTGCTAGAAATATAAAAGGGAGCCTACCAAAACTGTGGTTCTGACTTGGAATTGGAGCTCCCTGTGTGGATGTATCATATTAAATATGTTACCTATGTGTATGTGTAATATGTGCACACAGATACTCACTAGTTCTGTCTGCGAGGGGGCGTAGAAACAGCAACTTTCAATACCAATGGGCACACCCACCCACAGTTATGGGTTTTGAAATGACATTCTCCACCAAATAAAACCAGGGTTCTTTAGAGTAATAGTTGGTTATAGGGTTAGAACAGAGAAAAATATGACATGACCCTGGAATATTTTGTGTCAGAAAGTAAGAAAGTTGTTAAAGTTTGAAGGCAAACATATTAAAAGGACACAGAAGAAAATTTGAAGAGGTTCTCACTATCCAAATCAGGAAGAATTTAAACTATAAAATAAATAAGGATAGTAATGGATTATAATCCATTGAATTAAGAAATCGTGAGTCCATACTGATATAAGTAATCAATTAATTAATAAATTATAACCTTAATGAGGCATGGGATATTTGCATAGTTTCAAAGTAGCTATCCATAAAATTTTTGTTAATTACAAAGGGAAAAAGAATAATTTTACAATAAAGAAACCTGTCACATACTCCCTTTCATTAAACAATCAGAGTCAGCATCACCAGTAACTAAACAAATCAAAATTGTATTCTACTTGCTAGGACCTGCTAAGGACATAGCAAGGCAAATCATGAGAAAATACCAGGCAATCCAATTTGGGGAGAAATGCCTAAAATCGCTGACCTGTACTTTTCAATTCTTTCAAGAACATAAAAATCAAGAAAATACTGAATAACTTTTTCAGTTTGAAAAAGACAAAACAGCAATCATAACTAAAACCAACATGTGATTCTAACCCTTATCCCCTTGCTATAAAGGACATTTTTTTTTGGTTCAATTGGCAATAATTTTATAGGGTTTGGGAAGTGAAAGTTAGTCTGATGATATAGCAACGCTACTTTCCATTTTGATTGGCTTATGGAATGTTTCTAGTGTAATTTCTTTGTAGAAGAGATGCTCTAATTTAAGATTGATGGGGCATCATGTCCACAGCCTCCTATCAATTGATCCTGAGGGAAAAAAGATCTTCTTAGTAGTGTTTCTGAAATTTATCTCTCAATTTTAGATGGTGTCCAAAAGCATTATTGTAAAAAAAGAAAGAACATGGCCAATTTGAAAAATGGCATATGAATCAATATGTTCAAAATACAAGGTACACGAAGAAAGAAATATAAAGTACATACTAGGTATTTGAAGAAATAGTGGGAAGTGAAGCTATAGCCATGTTACAAAGAGCCAAACGGTTCTTATGCCTGATGTTTGAGAGTGTTATAGAAAGGAGAGACTCAATCCTTTCCATAAAGGGTAGCATTTTAGAATACAGCATTCCTGCAGCTCAGGAGAAGCTATCAGGTAGAGGGTGGAGACATTTTAAAGAGCTAGAGTAACTGCTTATAAAGCAAGTTAGAGGTTATCAGACTCAACGGGAGAGGCTCCAAGTCATGTGTCCATTAAATAGTGCAATCGCAGCTCAGCAGGGACCGTTGGAGGCAAGGGCTGGCTGGAAACCAACCGAAACGGAATAAGGGGCAGCTGGGAGATGAAAAGCGGCCACTGTGGCTGTCGGGGGTCATGGCAGACATTTGGATTGTTCACACTTTAATATACCCAGATCATTTCCCAATCATTCAGGTACAAAGCTGTCCTATTGTCTCAGCCAGCCTGCGGCCTGTTGCCGGAGAAGCTAGAAGCCCGTGGTTGGGACGCTCTGGCAGGAGATAACTGGGGAAAGGATGTTTTTGGTGTCTGGCTGTGTTCATGACATTTGTGGGAGGTCTTGGGACCACACTAGCAAGGGCTCAGATGACAGGTGTCTGATGGCGTTCCATGGAGGCGGACACCCGAGGACAGAGGTATGTAGGGGAGTGCAGGAAGCAGAGCTGAGGCTGGTTGACAATAGCCAGCCAGCTGCAGGGGCTGGGCAGGAGAAAGAAGGGAGAGCAAGTGAGGGCCAGTGGCAGAGTGGCCAGCAATGGGACGATGTGTGAGCTGGTGCAGTGGACACTGCTCCAATCTGTTAGGCGGGTGCCTCTTGTCCTCCGTGGCCTCCTGAGCTTATTGGGCAGGAACGGACAGGAGCTGAGCAGGAACACACGGAGGGCTTCTCAGTTCCAAGAATAGCTTGGGTACTTCAGAGACATATGGTGCTTAATCCTTGCAACTAGCCTTCCAGTTGGATATTATTAATATTTCGACTTGGTTTATAGATGGTAAATCTGAGGCTAAGGGAAGCACAGTACTTGCTTTGGTGGGATATCCAGTGTGTTTAACTCCAAAGCCCTAGAGCTCTTCTCAGATCTATAATACTTAAAAGCAAGAAAGCTTGTACAGTGATGCCAGAAGGAAACTGGCTGAATATATTCCTTTCATAATACAGTCAGAATTATGACATTCAAGGTGACCGAGAAACCTTGTATTCTTACCAGTAATCAATGGCTTGTCCTAGAATTTTAGAATTTTAGGACTGGCCGAACTTAGTCGCCAATTTATCTCTTTTGTCTTTAACAGGTTCAGAAATTGTAACCCACCAAATTGAGGGAAATTTGCAACAAGGACATTGGATACTAAAGCTCATGAAGGGTCCATTGAATTTTGTTGAACAAAATAACAAAGTTTTAGTTAATTCTATCAGTGCTGTTCTCTCTTTCATGAACCTATTGCTTCACAGAAAATGTTTAAGAAGGCACAAAACAAAACAAGAACAACAACAACAAAAAACCCACAAAAATGCTTGGTCTGTGTTTTAAAATAGTCTTCGTAAAAATGATATGCTACTAACTCTCATGACTTACATACAGATCATAATAAAGCATTCAATAAATACTGGCTATGCTTGTAGTCATTGGTTTAATGATTTAAAAATCATTTCAGTGACAACATTTATTTTGCATTCATCTAAAATATAATCTCTTACTATGGCTTCAAAATTAAACGGTAGCTAGTTTGTGTGTTACTGTGATTTTGTGATATTATTATTTGAATTAATTTGGTCATCATGATTTCAGACAACGAATGAATTTCAGGTTGACTGAATAAATAAATTGAAAATACAGTAAGCGGGACTGGTTTTGCTTTAACTTGAGGGACTTTGACTTGCACTGAGACCCACCTGAGTCTGTACTCCACTGCTGTGCGAGCCTCCCACGGCCGGACACGCCCCTTGCGACACTGGCTAGTTACACAGCCGCCCCTCCATGCATTAGGCGCAGGAACCACTCACTACGGCCCATCCCACAACGCCCTGGCACCTGACGTCGTCAACCTTCACAACTGCTGCCACCCCTGTGGTGAAGCTGTAGTACTACTGTGGTTTTGATTGGAATTCCCCTGATTATTGAGATTGAGCATATTTTCATATTTTATTTTCTCTTGTAGAAAATGCTCATTGAAATATTCTGCCCAACTTTCTAATGGATTGCCATTTTTGTATGTGTATATTGGGAGTATTTTACATGTTTTAGGAAAAAAATATTTGCTCAATAATATGTCTTGCAAATATCTTATTCTAATGTGTATTGTCTTTTCACATCTTCATTGTACATTGAATTTAAAACCAATCAGTCGATCATTTCCTGGATGAAGTATATTTTTTGAATCTTTAAGAAAATCTTCCCCACACTACATAATAGACTACTACATTGTCTTTCAAAAATCTTATAGTTTTACTTTTAATATTTATGTCATAAAGTTTCCTTGAAATGATTTTATTCTTCATATGAGATAAGGATCCTAGTTTGTTTTCTCCCCTGTATAAAGCAACTATTTCTATACTATTTCCCCATGATCTCTAAGGCCAGCTCCATCATAATTGGGTTTCTACCTTAGTGTAAGTCTTTCTCTCAGTCCTCTCCTCTGTTCTTTAAGACCATTTGTTTATCTCTACACTGATGAAATGTGTCCCAATGATCATATTTTTGTAATATGTTTTGATACCTGATAAGGCACAGCCTTCCAACTGACCCTTCCCTTGAACAATGCTTTTTTTGACTTTTACTACTATATATAAATTTTAGAGCCAGCTTGGGCCAGAAAGTTATCTGTTGGGATTTTGTTTGAATTTGCATTGAATAGAAAGATCAATATGAGGATAATTAACATTTTAATGTATTGAGTCCTCCGATAGAGGTATCTCGTTTTCTTTGTGTAGGTTTTCTAAATTTGTGCCTCTTCTATTATATTTATTCCTAGATGTTTACAATTTTTGTTTCTATTATAAATGTCATATTATTTAACATTATATTTCCACATAAAAGTACACAAATTCTTTTGGCTGGGGCATTGCAATTGTATTACAAATGCAATTGACTTTCCTCAATTTATTTTAAAATTCTGTTATTAATCCCAGTAATACTTTGGTGGATTCCTTTGGATTTTTTACAGACAATTATAGTATCTGCAAATAATCAAGGTTTTGTTCTATCCATTCAAAGTCTCTCATTTCCTTTTTTTGTTTTTATAGCTGGCTACAGCCTCAGATACAAGGTTGAAGGGAAGTGTAATATTAGGAATCATTGTCTAGTTACTCATTGTTAAGGAAAGGCTTCACAGTCCACATTAAATATGATGTTTTGTGTGGGTTTTTAATATCCACCCACTATCAGTTTAAGTTTTCTTAGTTTCCTACTATTCTAAGCAATATTTTCATGAATACTGACTTCCACTGAATCCCTTTTTCTCATTTTTCACATTTATTTACAAATGCTTTTGCCCATCAATGAGTTTTTGGATGCTAAGCCATATTTATAAGATTAAACCCTAGTTAGCCATAACATGACAACATTTTATACATTGTTAGATTTGAGGCATGCCCTCTCTCTTTTTCCATGTTGATGAATAAGATTGGCCTATACTTTTGTTTTTTTATTCTTGTCTCATCTTGATATTTGGGGAAGGGTAGCTTCATAGACTGAGTTGAGTAGTACTTTTTTTTCTATACTCTAAAAGAGTTTGTCTAAGATTAGAATTATTTTTTTCTTTGAATAAATTGCATAAGAATTCACTTGTATAATTATTAGGCATATTTTCTTTTTAAAAAGCTTTTAAGCTACATATTCAATTGATTTAATAGATGTTGGACTTTCAATTTTTAAAAACTCTTCTTGAGTCATTTTGTTAAGTTATACTTCCCTAGATATTTGTCTGCTATATTTTGGCTTACATACTGAATTGTCATATATATAATTCACCAATATACCTATCCTGTTCTTAATCAATATATAGATCTAAGTTTAATATACATTTTTGTTTTGGTTCAGTACTTTAGATTAATTCTCCTTTTTTTATAACACCTAAAATTAAATGTTGTTATTATTATTACTTTTATTTTGTCGTATAGTCAATAGTCATTTAGACTTAAACCTGTCAGATTTACCAATATATTTGTTCATTATTTTGGGGAGGAGGAGCTGATATTCCTTGTTTTTAAAAAATAATCTTTAGAATTTTCTTTAGTGAGTATCTATAGATCCAGTTTTGTTTACCTGACAAAAATCTTTCTTTTGCTTTTGTGTTTTAGCTTTACACTAGATGTACAACTCTAGACTGGCAGTTCTTTTCCCCAACACCTCTGTAATATTATTCCACTGTCTTCTGGTTTCCATTGTTGCTTTCACAAAGTCAGCTATCAGTAAAATCGCCATTTATATTCAGGTTTTTGTCTTTTCTCTGACTAATTTTCAGATTTTTACTTTGCTTTTGGTGTTCTGAAACATTGACATTTTGTATATATATCTAGGTATGGTTTTCATTGTATTTATTTTGTTTGAGGATCTTTGGGCTATCTGAATCTCAACAGAGGTGTCATATAATCAGTTCTTAAATATGTTCAACCATTGCTATATAAGATATTATTCTACTTATCTCCTCCTAGACTGAATAAATGTTAGACCATCATAATCTATCCTTCATGTCTCCTAACCTACCTTTATATTTAGCATCTAATTTTTTTGGGTGTATACTCTAAATAATTTCTTCAGATTTAATTATCAGATAATTCTTCAGCTGTATCTACTCTGTTGTCTATTGCATTTCAAATTTTGACACTTTAAATAACTTTTCAGAAGTTTGATATACTTTTTTCCCAAAATGCCTGGTCATATTTTATTGTCACTAGTTTTTACATGATATTCTTTTTCCTTTTGTTTTATGATGCTTCTTTAACATTTATCTGTGTAAATTCTTTGAAAAGTGGGTTGAAATTGGGTTTCCTGAAAATGACTTGTGGTTCCTTCTAGGAAATTATGGATATTACTGACCTGGGGCCACTTGAATTCCTGGCTTGAGATTTTTCAAATAGTAGAGATAGCTGGAATTTGAGTTTGACAATGCATGTGAAAGCCATCTAGGGACAATTAGATCTCAATGGAGAAGTGTTCTACTTTTATGTAGTGTCAATGCCAAGGCAGGCAAGTTTTGTCTTTAAGTTCTTATCTGAGGTGATTTTGTTTCTAAATTACCCTATCCTTCTGTCATTCAGCTGTAAGTAGGGATCTCTTTGTTGTGCTAACTTGAGAGAGTACTAGCCTTATCTTTTGTTCTTGTGCTCCATGTGTAGACATTAAGCCAGAAAGTCAATCTCAATAGGATTCATCTGATGCTTCTGGGAAAAAGTGAGCTTAAGTATTTGTTTACCTCTTTGGATTCCTTTTCCACTTTATTATTTGCTTCTGAGCAATACATTGAATATATTTTTAAAGATATTTTGTACTGTATTTTATTTGTTATCTGTGGGAGCGTATCTCAGGACACCCTGCCATATTGCCAGAAATGGAATTCAGTTTATTTTATAAACAAGTTTCTCAGACCTCAAAAATGGAAGATTTAATTAATCATGCTCTCAAGTTTATGACATGCTATAACCATTAGTCCACCTCATTGTCATTGTTCATAGACCAGGTGTCCTCAAACTACGGCCCATGGGCCACATGCAGGTGTTTTTGCCCGTTTGTTTTTTTACTTCAAAATAAGATATGTTCAGTGTGCATAGGAATTTGTTCATAGTTTTGTTTAAACTATAATCTGGCCCTACAATGGTCTGAGGGACAGTGAACTGGCCCCCTGTTTAAAAAGTTGAGGACCCCTGCTATAGACAATCAACATTATATGTTTAATATGTATTTTATGGGTCTTCTTTCAAAATGTGTATTGCTATCCATGTGCATATATTTTTAATTTGTACACATGAAATCATAATATACTCTTATTCAGTTTTTTACTTTTTGTCTACTAAGCACAATTTTTTAAGTTTTTTTTATGTCTTATTGTGTATATCTAATTTGTATCTTATTAAATAATCCTCCATAGCAGACAGCCACCACATTTTACCAAGCCACTTTTCTAGAATGAATTTTTTGTGACTTTCAACTGTGGATTTTCTTGTGCCACCACAGTGAATGCTATTGAGAGTATCTTCACACCTGTGCCTTTGAAAATTTCTGAGTTATGTTGAAAGTATGGCTATACTTTACCTAATAGTGCTACATTGCTCTCTACAATGACTAAACTCAATGCATACTTCTACCCAACAGTGCAAATGAGAATGTATATCCCACAATTCTATGACTGCTTCACTCGATCTTGCTTTCTAATTTTGTTATCTATAAATTTTGTCCATGGTTCCTGTTATTGATCGGAAATGCTTAGTTTGATCCACTGTTATGATCCACTGTTTTCTTACTTAAGTTTTATGCTTTGTCACTCTTCTAGATCACTAAGTTATTCCCCTACAATTTTATGAATCAACTTTATTATTTTCTCTTTCACATTTGAATCTTTAATTCAGTTACAGCTGTGCTATCCACTAAATAGCCATGAGCTGTATGCTCTACAGGACACTTTAAAGGTAACTAGTGCATCTGAGGAAATGAATTTTAATTTTACTTGGTTTTAATTAATTTAAATTAAAAACTGAAATGTAAAATTATGCATAACTTACTGTTTTGATAGGTATACATTTCACTTTCACTTTTGCATCATGTAAGATATTTATTTATTGTGGTATGTGTGCCAGGTAAATGCATCATTTCTATTGTACACATAGACATTACCAACCTAATTGACTTCAATCCATTAATTTAATTCAAATGTTTTTTTCCTATGCTCTTATATAATATTTTAGTGTGTTTATTTTACTACATTATGAAAATATGAATAGGTAAAGTGATGCTTGAATTAATTTTAGCTAGTAATTAAATTAAAAATTTTATCAATATTTAATTGACATATTAACTTATTTTCCTAGTGTAAAATAAAATAAGTATTACCAAAATTTTACATTTAAAAGTAAAACCATACTACTCCTGCAGAATAAAATGCAGATATAGAACTGTGTAATATGATTGGAATCATTGGAAAAAAGTATGGCACCAAGTTCATGATAAATGACAATTACAAATTGCTCTAGCAGAGCCCAAAAAAGTACATTTTAAAGATAATAAGGTTGGTAATATTAAGAGATATTTTCAGTAAATGCATAATGAATTTAATAAGTTGTTTCTCTCAGTAGTAAAAACAAAGTATTGACAAAAATTAACCAACTAAAATCAGAATTAAATGGCCAATACAAAAACTTTCAATGATTTTTAATGGAAACGGGGCTTCTAACTTTGGCCAACTATACAATTATTTAAATTCTTGCACTGAATACAAAATCATTTTTAGTTAGACAGATGGCAAAAGAAATTATTAAGTTATGGAAATTTTATTAGAAAGTTATAATGAAAAGACTAAAAGAGATACTTTACAATAAGTGAAAGAACAGAAATTAATCCACCAAATATTTGCCCATAAAGTAGAATACCTTTCTAACAGTATCAAAGATCAATTGAATGTTTAAAAAATTATCAGTAGTCTACTTTAGCTTTAGGTAAGTCATGTGGTATGATATGCTATTCAAATAATATTTTGAGTATATTTTGTCTCAAAGAACTTCCAAATTAATGTAGAAAGACTGTCAATTTACAATCTAAAAAGTTAAAGTTGTAGCATAAATATTTTTGAAACTCTTATATTTTTAAAAGAAGAATTTCAGATAGACATGAAAAAAATGAGTTCATATCACAACAGACAGTACTTCAGTTATGTTAGGTTAAAAATCTGGATTCACTAGAATTTTGAAACAAGATACTGATGTTTCCCTTATTACTTCTTCCCACAATATGACAAATAGTGAAAGTATTTTTGTTCAGTTTTCTGAAGCTTTTATACTTTTACTAAAGGTATCATGACTGTATTTGTTAAGATTCTTCAAATAATATTGATTATCAATAGTTTATGGATCTTCCAACAGTATGAATCATCAATATTATAGAAGTATTGAAAGAAATAGAAGAATATGAATTTAATGATCTTCTGTTATTTGCCAATGCTAGTTAGGTGAGTGGCAGAAATACTTTACAAAGATTATCTTTACTGTTAACTTCAGTTTAAGAAATAAAATTCAATTCAATTCTTGAAACAAAAGTAATATTTACCAAATATTCAATAATCAAAGATAAACACTTGCAATGTAGTATATACTTTCTCACACATATAACAGTACATAAGATTAAGGTAAATTTGAAGCTCTGAATAAAGGAAAGCTTGTGACTTAGGAATAGAATTATTTTATAATCAAAACTTCCCATGATATATAATAACTGTAATTTTATGTATTTTATAAGATGAATCTCTATATAATATTTTAATTCCAAATTGACCACAAAAACTATAAGAAATTTAGTATGCTTTATTGGCATTTATAATCATGGAGTTGTTTTTAAAATTATGCAATAGCTCCTTTGATTTTATTTCAATGATGCTGAATTGGTATGAGTTAGTGAACTTATTTAACTTGGACATACATAGTATTGGTACCAATATACATTTTCTTCAAAGTAAAATCAATTTTTCTAAAATAGGTGGACCGATTTTACCAATGTGGATTCAAATATTAGACAAAAGTGATTTTTATGCATAATTTAGTTATTGAAAAGTTATTAAGTATGTTTAGATTAGAACAATTTGGATATATGAATTTAATTTTTCAACTGTAAATTTTCTAAAATCTAAGTATAGGTATTTTCAATGAAATTTAGAGACTGAATTGAAATAGATTCTAAATAGAAAATATACACATCATATTTTAAAGACTTAGACTTGGGCAGTGCAAAGGCAATTTATGTAACCAAAGCATCTGTACCCCCTTACTATTCTAAATTAAAAAAATAAAAAATAAAGTATATATAATTCAAGAAAATAAAGAAAAAAGAGATAAAATGTCAATAATTTTTAAATATTGATTACATGTTGAGATTATAATATTTTGCACATATTGGGTTAAATAAAGTATATTTTAAAGGTAATTATACCTGTTCCTTTTTACTTTTTTAAATATGGCAATTAGAAAATTTAAAATTTCATCTATACTTCGTATTTTTGGATCTATACTTTAAATTTTTGTGGGGTAGCACTAATCTAAAGCCCATATTTTAGAGAGCTAGTTTATTTTTCTCCATGTCTTGAGTCAGTTTTTCCAAAACTATTTTTAAAAATTTCCCCATTTATTTTGTATGCTACCTTCATGGACCACACACCTGGGTCTCTGAGCTCCATTCTGGTCCCTTGGTCTAATCTTTTACTATTTCACTTCCCACCCCCCAGCTTTGTAGTATTAGTAATGCAAAGACTATTTCTGTATTTATTTAGATTGTTTTTCTATGTCTTTTATTAGAGTTTTAGTGTTTTTTCTATAAATATCTTATTTTCTACACACTTTAATGTTTCTGTTACTATCCTAAGTAGTAATTACTTTTTCTTTTACACACACACACACAGTCACTCTTTATTTTTCATATATTTCCTATTTGCTAATTTGCCTACTTGCTAAAATTTATTTGTAACTCCAAAACCAATACTCACAGCACTCTTGTAGTCACTTGCAGATATGTGCAGAGTGGCAAAAAATTTGAGTCACCCATGCACATCATCCCAACTAAGGTCAAACAAGGTGACACTACCTTATTGTTTCAGCTCTCATACTTTTAAACAAGTGTTCTATTTAGTGTCATTATTTTTTAAATCTTTGTTGGTAATTTTTCTGTTTAGAATGCCCCCCAAACAGCATGCTGAAGTGCTATCCAGGATTCCTGAGCAAAAGAAAGCTATGATGTGCCTTATGGAGAAAATATTATTAAATAAGCTCTGTTCAGGCATAAGTTATTGAATTATAGTGATGTTGGCCATGAGTTTGGTGTTAATGAGTCAATAATATATCTTCTAAATAACATATCTTAAACAGAAACACACATAAAACAAGGTTATATGTCGATCAGTTGATATAAATGTTGTAACCAGAGCTAGGAGGAACCCAATCCCATATTTCTGCTAGGAGCAATGCTTCAGTATTTGCTAATTCACTACTTATGATGACTTTACAGAACATACAACTGATGGTATAGGTAACTGGTTTTTCCTAGTGCAGAAATATTATTGAATTTTGTAGATTAAACTTGTATACAGCAAAGCTGATGGGCACTCTTTTTAGTTTTAATAGTTTATTTGATGATTCTGTTGCTTTTTTTTCAAGTCTGGAACTATTTATTTCTTCAAGGTTTAGTAAATCTGATTCAAAGTCAACTTTATAAGCCACGCATACCAAATTATAGTATGAGACTGTGTAGGTCAGAAGCAGTTTCTGAAATTTTACTAATGTCAATATTGCTGATATTTGTTTAGTTTCTAAGCATTCTAAAACGGTCATCTTACACCACAATAACTCGGTTTCCTAAAGAACACTTTAAAATATGGCTTTACTGATTTCTTAAAAATAAAATAGCATAAAATATTTTTAAATATGTATTTTGTGGTTAATACATCTGAAACTATTGATGCCTTTAATTGACTTTTCTCTATAAAACTTATTTTTAATTGACAAAATCTCTCTTGTGTTGCTGAGATATCTGCCAGCTCAGAGAAAATTCTGCTAAACGAAGATTATTCTAATATTTTGGGGTTAAAATGGGCAAAAAAGTTATCTCAAATATTTTATAGACATTATCTTTTGCCTTTATTTATTGTACTGTTCTTTGGCATAGATTTATAAGACAAAAATCATAAATCATCTCTCTTTATGATTCTTTTGAATGTTTTGAGTTGGCATCAAGTTATAGTAATTCTCATTTTCATTCCATTTTGGTATAGAATATAAATTTATCCAAATTTTAAAAAAGATCTTCATAAACATTTTTCTGCATATCTAGATAATCCAAAACACAAGTATAAATGTTTAAAATTGAATCTAGTCTATTGATTGAACTGTCATCATTTAAGTTGTTTAGTTCTTTTCTTGCTTTCAACTTTGAACTGGATGCAGTAACCAGAAAGTATTTTAGGTTGTTTCAATTTTATTTTCAATAATTTTATTTGTTAAAATCTAGAAACAGAAAACTGGCAGCACTCCACTTGTTGAACATTTTGATTACATATTTACTGCTTATTTCGAGCAAAATATACCCCCAATTTACAGAACTTGTTTACAAACTATTTGACTCTATTGTAGAACTCATAGGTTGATTTACAAAATCATTCTTAAACTTTTAAACATTTCTAAAATCTGGATAAAGGTGGGGAAAAAAGAGAAAAAGCTCTGTCCTGTGAAAGTTTTTTTCATTTTTGTATTTAATATCAGATTTATCACAAAATTTTGTAACTCAGTAACAATAACAATGAATATATTAAATACATATTTACATATACCTATTTCACAACCACCACAGTTTCTCTTTTGGTTGGTAAAAATATAACTTGTTAGGGTTGTATTTGTTATTTATGCTCCAAAACAAATTCCAAAGACACTTCTGCTTCATAAACTTCATAATTTGAAGAGAACCTTGTTTTCCTTAGCACTTTACTTCATTGAAATTTATATCCCCAATATTGCTGCAAAAACAGTTTTTCTTCAATGTTGAATACTTAAACAGGATTTACAGTAAAATTCACAATAATAACAGGTATTTCACTTTTAATGGAATGGGCTTCAAAAAACCTTTATTTTGATTCTACAGACTGGTTGAAAAATTGAATCATATTTGAATCTAAATTTTTTCTATTCAAATTTTATGATGACCTTGATATAAGACTCCCAATATTTAATAATTTGCAAAGTTCTTCCACTGGTGAAGCCAACTAATACTTTACTTTTGATATACACACAAGAAATTTGTAATTGAAATGGGTAGAATAAATTTTGAATGAGTCACTTAATCGAAATGAAAAGTCATGTTTCAGTGAGTGATGTGTAAATGCATTTACACATCTTAACTTTCCTCCTACTTAGAATAATTCCCTACCTTTTGGAGTTGATGCTGGTGCTTCATTAGATTTCTGTCTTCTAGTTTTCTGATGGTCTCTTGTAACACAGCGGTTCACGTGGTGGTTGGCACATGTTAACACATATTGTGCAACATACAGTCATCATTAAGTTTACTGAGAAACAGAAATTACTTAATTTTTCATTAAGTATTTATATTCTTTTAAAAAATAATTTCCATCAAAATGATTTATTACAAAATAAAATATCATTTCAAAAATGCATTACATTCATGAAATAACATAACTATAGAGATGTAGAACAGAGATGAAGAACAGATTAGTGGTTATTAGCGATAAAGAACCAGGGAGGGTAAGGTATGACTATGAAGGGGTAGCCCAGGAAAGCCCTGTGGCAATGATACAGCTCTGTATCTTGATTATGGTGGTGGTTACATGAAGCTACACATGTGATAAAATCGCATAGATTTATATGCACACATACACACATCAAGCTCAAGGAAAAAAATTTTCTTTCAAATTTAAACTCTCTTTATTCACTGTGTTACACACTCAGACAAGATATGGTGGAAGGTGAAATAAAATATAGGCCTACTAATCCCTTCCAGGATTACTGTGATGCACCTATCAATAATGGTAGTCCTTCATTATAAAATGAAAAATTTTAATTGATTTACGAAACAGAAGGCAAGGACACAGTCACTAACGGGGACCTTTTTTTGGCAAGAACCTCCAGTCATCATATTTTAGTTTTGTAGACATGAAAAAACTAAGTGGCAAAACCACACATTGCCTACGGATCCTAACTTGCAGTTAGATGTGGTAACTGGATAGGTCTTTGAGTTGCTTCACTTAGGCACGCATGAGAGTGTTGTGTGGGGAAGAAGTGTGTTGCTGGGTTTTAGGTGGTCATGATCATGGCAGAACTTGTCAGTAGCCAACATCTTTACCTTTGGAATTTATTGAGACTTCAAGTATGGCTTAAGGTATGGTCTATTTTTAAAATGTTCTACATGTGCTTGAAAAAATGTGTTTTATATGTTTCTTTGGTGTTAAATTCACTGTAATGGTAGTTGGAAAATATTAATTGTATTGTTTAGGATTTTGATAGCTCTGCTTATTTTTTCACTGCTTAATGTATCAGCTTTGGAGAGTAAAATTATCCAGTTTGTTAAATTGAGTAGACTCAAATAAAGAGCAAAAGTAGAAAACATTTTAAAATAAAAGCAATATAAAGCAGTATATTGATAAATTCAATAACCTATTTTTTTGAAAATAAAAAGTGAACATTTTAGGCAGGTTAAATAAATGAAAAAAACACACAAAAGAAAAATATAAATGAGAAATTAGATATAACATAGAGAAAATTAGAAATTACAAGAACACTGTTGTATACATACATTTTCTAGTACATTTGGAAATACAGTATTTAGGATAACATTCTAAGAAGGTATGTCCCTAATTTTGCCTGAACAAGTAATGAAAATCCCCAATCAGTCAGTAGTCAAGGTAGAAATGAAAAATTTTGTCAAATATTTTCCACCGAAAACCTGCCTATAAATTTATAAGGCATAGTTTTTTTTAAAAAAACATTAAAAGAAGTTTTCACTGTAATACCACATGATCTGGTTTAGAGCAAAGAAGAAGCTGGGAACTGTAGTCATATCACAAAATCAGGACAAGGATAACAAAATATGAAAAAACATAAAGAATCACATGTAAACTAATATAACTTTGAATATAAGTGCAAAAACTTCAATTAGTTCAATCAGCTACTATTAAATTGCTTATTATAGTAAATACCAAATGAATGGGCCCCTCATAGAACTGTAAGAATGGCTTAATGTCCAGGAATCCTCTAATATAATGTAATATATCAACAGGTCAAATAAGAATTTAATAAGTGATGCTGGAATATATGGTAAAAGATTCATATACAATATGGCTTAAATATCTAATTTTTACAAATCTTGGTACATTATGAATAGAAGGATTTTTAACATGAAAAATTATATATAATTATATATAATATAAAATATAGTGTATATCACATATACGATATGCACAACATAGAAATATGATATTTAATTATACATAAAACATAAAGGATGATGCACAATTTTCTCCTTTGGGTTCTTCATATATAAATATAAAACAGCAGCCAATATCACAGTTAAAACGATCTATTAGAAATTGCTTCATTAACAAAGTAAGAAGACGAATGTACTCGTTATTTAACATCATTCCAGAACTCATAGCTAATAAAGCAAGGAATGAATCAGAAACAAAGGACTCAAATATTGGAGAGTAGACAAAATTCTTATCATTTGCAGATGATACAATGTACATATAGAAAATACAAAAAATTTAAGTGCATAAAGTACTAGAACCAATATGAGAGTTTGGTAAATTGGGTGGACACAAAGAACTTTCTTTAATACTACCAATAAATAGCTGGAAAAGTATTTTTAGAAGATTCAACAGACAGGAACAACATCAGCCAAAAAATGAAAACTGTTTTAATAAATATATGTGAACAAAATAAGAACATTTGAGACTTTTCCTACCATATAGAAGTGAAATGCTTAAGTATTTAGACACATCTGATTAGGGCAGTGCTACTCAGGGGCAGAGGGAGTATGGTGGGGAAAAGATACAGGGTGTCTGTTCCCCAGAAACTGATTTGTCTCTAAAGAGAAGTTGCATGTCTCAGCCTTGACCCTCTACCTCTTTTTCTGCTGGGAAATACAGTCTGGACTTTGGAAGCTTAGACCTCAAAGGCCTGAACTCCAGCCGCTAAGAGGTTTCTCAACTGCCTAGTCTTCCTGAGTTCATGGAAGAGGGAAGAGGAAGCCCAGTTTAGGACTCATGTTCCAAGCCTAATTCTCTAATCTAGCTGTTATTTCTGCAGTGTAGTAATCTTGCCTTTCTGTTCAATAAAGTGAACATCTGTTTTTCATGCAGGAAAGATGCAGTAATCAATTCCTGGTTCCAAAACCTATGACCACCTTCCCAAGCATTTTTCTTTGAGCTCATTTCTCCTTAAGAGGTATAATGAAAGTAAAAGACCTATAGGAAAATATCCCAGGTCTGATGTCAAAAAGGGCAAAAAGAGCTGGTTGTTTATTTTTTACCTTTGAGTAGATTTCTCTCTCTTTCTGTGTCTGTGGATTTTATCTACAATACTTTCAGTTATTAATTTTAAAGTAATGCTTGTATTCACCTAATAGTGCTAACTACTATGTTAAGTGTGAGAGTAAAATGATGACTACATATATGTGTATGTATGTATGTGTGCATTGGTATGTATGTATGCACACACATGTATACCCTAATTAAGAAAATACGTACACAAAGAAAAAAGACTATAGGGAAATACTTAAAATGATAATTTTCTGAGAGGTGGTATTATAGGTGATTTTAAGATATTTTATTTTTTTCCAAGTGCATATAAAGAGCATTTTTATCTTGAAAAATATCCTGAAGAACTTTTCAAAAATATAAAAATTTGAATTACAGAATTGTGATCTCTATTGTTTGTTCTATGCATGAACTCCACAGGAAATGTGATTTAGATTTCTGCTTAAGTTTCACTGCCAAACAATGATTTAACACTAGTGCCAGCTGATGGTGGGTTACCATAATTGCAGGTTTAGTCTTTCATGAGATGACTTCTAGGTAAATTTGGTTCTCTAATTTTTCCATTTGGTGATATGCTGTGTTCAGCAGCACATATCGCCCTATTGAATATCTTATTTCTTTAATGGAGGAGAACTGTGTTTGACCTCTGGTGAGCAGCGTGGCCTCTAAAATCATCCATTTGCAATAGGATTTCCCTAAAAAGATCATTAAAGAGGGTTTACAGAAAAGGAAGTATTGTTAGAAAATTATCAGAATCGCCCTGGCAAGAAATAAGTAGAGAGCTTTGCAAGGAGAGAGCCTTGCTCAAAGTAACCCAATGATCTTATTTTCAGTTGACTCTGGGTAAGCCTCCAAAGCAAGATAACTTGCTTCTCTCTGTCCTGGGTCCTTTATTGCAAGGGTCCAAATAGTGACCTCTTGGTTTTCAGGACAAATTACTTTCTTTGCTACCAGGTGATCTCTGGATGATTAAACTTTTCCCAGAGTCACTTTATTAAAACTCTCGGTTTCGAGAGACTTACTTCCCTGAAGAGTTTCCTTAAATAGGTTGGTCTTTGCTACATCCTTATTCGTTGCCATGCTCTTCCAGTTTCCAACTCATGGATGCCTCATCCATATTTCAGAATTTTAATTTATCCTTGAAAATTTCACCAATGAGAGAGGATATGTTGTTTGCAATTTAATTAGTAACACAGACTGGAGATGGGAATGAGGGAACACTGGATAAACAAGTGAGGAGATGGTAAACACAGATTCAAAGCTAGATGCATGTTTTCTCATGTGTTCACACACCTAGTACTGGAACGTATTGCATGATCTATATGTGATTAATATGTATGTTTTGATGATATAATGCATTCCAATATCAGAAAGATTAACATGTAGGAAATTATTCTGTAATATTTCTCCACCCCGAATGTTTACAAATGTTATTAAGTCTATGATAGTTTTACAATCAGTGGCATCCTGGAATGAAGAAGAGAGGACCTTTCCCTCATGATAAACCCTGTCTTGATTATAAACATGAGTGATTGAACATTTAACTGAGTAATTTGAGCACTTGAGTAATGCAGAATGACCACTCTGCTTTTGATTGTTTACAAAATTCAGCAACAAAGCAAAGCCATGTCTGGAGCCAATGGGAGATCTATATTTACATTTCAGGACAAGACTTGCTTCCTTTATGCCCTAAAATACTGCTGAGGATCTAGAGAAAAGAGGAACACTTCTAACTGGAAGGGGTTTGTTTTGCTTTTCTCATTTAATAAGAACAAATGCATTTAGTGGAAATTTAAAATAAACTATTTAACAAGATAAACAAAAATAAAGTTTCCTATAACTACAAATACAAATAAAATCTTGGGTCCTACCTGGCAATGAGATTGGGTGAGCCAGAGTTGGGATTTTAAAGGAGGCTTTTGTGTATGATTGACCATGATGTTCTTTTTTGGAATAAATACATTGAAGAAGTTGTCAACGATTAGATATTGCCAAAGAGAATGGCTGTATTGGCTCTTGAGCGGGCTGACATGATTCTCATGCACCAAAATGCGTACATGATGAAGAACTCTAAGCCCTCCTCACAAGTTGAAGGTGTCTGGGAAGTTACTCCTAAACACAGGCAGCCTTTGCAACTGTCATATTCATTAGCAGAACAAGGACATGATGTGCTGTACTCCAAGACAGACAATCTTCTGGATTTGAATTATAATAAGATCATTTGAGACAAGCAGCAAGACAGGAAATATATGTTGATTTGATGCTAACTGTGGCAGTTAAACCAGTTTATCCCTGCACTATAGTCTTCTGTGTCACATACTTAAATACATGGATTTTTTTTAGATACATTAATTCCCTCTCCATTTTTAAAATGAGCAAATCAGGAACTGTTTCAATCTATGATGGAAAGAACAAAATGAGGAAGGTGACGTTTAACTGAAAATAGGAAATTAATTCTAAGAACTGACAGCTTGAAACCCAAATCCTGGTTCCCTCCACTAGGTAATGACGCAAGGAGTTCCTCTGTATTAATAGAAGCTCAGATAAGTTGGCAGTTTTATAAGAATCCCCAGGAGCTGGAAACCTTAGTTCTAAACAGAAAATATTTGGTACTTACCATCCACTTAAGCAAGGCCTGGGAATCCCGGCGCCTCCCATCAGTTTCCAAGTAACCCAGAGCTCCTTCTACCAAGCACACAATGGGTGTGGAACCCAGTGGCCCAAGTGCTTGCTTTGCTTTAGACATGAGACCCATTTCTGGGAATTTTCACTGTAAACATAGAAGACAGCATGGTGCACCGGAAAGAGATCCTATTTTGAAATCATAAGCCTTTGCTGGGAGTTTGGTCTCTACCATTGGCATACTGTCCTTAGAGTAATCAATCCTTCGCTTTCTGGGAATGTGGTGAGAGGACCAATATAGCATATAGCTCAGAAGATTGTTAAAAGAATCCACATAAGACAATGGTAGAAAAATTGCCATGGGCATTATGATATGCAGGGCATTATTACTAGGAAATTTGAGTGATTTACTCTACTTTTTAAAATATTAATATTCTATTTCTATAAAATCAGGACATTTCTGGTATTTTCCAATTTCTAATTTTCTGTCAAATCTTTCAATATAGCTGAATGAGAGAGAAAGTATATTTTGAGCTAAGTGGGATTATCTATGATTGCTTTCTAATATCACCATTATTACCATGTATGCAAATTAGCTATTAGGTTAAACCATATTAAATTGCTAATTTTGGAGGTAAAAATAGTCCAGTGTTGCCTATTTTATAAGTTTCAACCTAATACTATCATTCTCATTATTTATTAATAGGTGAACAAAATAAGACCGAGAGAGATATAAAAATTAGCCCAAAGTGAAACAGAGTGGCAAAACAAGAATTTGATCTCAGGGTCCCCCTGCATCCAAAGCCTTCACATCATTATTGACAGAGATTGAATTGGCTTCTTTGCAAGTTTTCTCTGTCACCTGGGATGTAATTTTATTGGACTTGAAATGATTCAGCACGTCCTGGTTCTCATCTTCCCACTCATCCTGGGCTTCATTTTCCTTTTATCAGGTATTCCCCACACTTTCCGCAATCAGCACTGGGCCACTCCGATCTGTGCATTTCTTCTCTGAACACAGCTTGAAGAGGTATCCTGGTTGTATTCAGTTTCCACGAGCCTCATCTTATTCTCACAGCCAAGCATCAGTTCATAGTTTTGTTCATGATTATATGCCCTTTTCATCCTTTGCATGTTCTTTGAGAATTCCAACCTAAGCTAGATATTTGAGCATTACCCAAATCTCTTGGAGTGCACTTCCTTTTGAGACTCTTGCACCTTGGAATGCAACCTCTTTTTTTATTTGTTTGTTTTGACACTGATAAGACTGTGTCAAGAAGTCTGTGTTTTAGAGATAAATTCTTTGTTTGTAGATTGGTGCATTTGAGGCCCCAAAACATTGTTTCTGTCACTGTTTTCAACTATTTTGTAGATGCAACTTAATAACTAACATACACCAACACAAACAGGTTTTTTTAGGGCAGCTTGTATTTTCCAGTGATTAATCTCTGAAAGCACTGTGCTAAGTACTTTACATGTGCTCTGTATTTTAATTCTCATACTAACACTCTGGAGTAGGTATTGTTATTAACTCGTTTGCCAGATAGAGAAAATGAAGCACATGGAGGTGAAGCACCTTGCTCAAGATTATGCAGTTAGGAAGTCCGGCTGCTGGGATTCCTGTCCAGGCTGTTAGACTTCAGACCCTGGGCTCTGGCCACAATGCTCTATTGCCTCCTTCGTGTTGGATCCTGAATTATTTCTTTACTTTTCTAAATACTTAATGCCAAGTCTTTGTGTGTAAATATGCACACCTGTGATTCAATAAACAGATTAAACAAGTTTTCAAACCCAAGCAGTCATAAATATATTCATATTTTGTGTCAAGTACACAGATCTTTTGACAATTAGATAACATCTTTTTACTTTTAAGCAGATGTCCAGGTCCTTGAGGAAGCAGTCTCTAGCTAACATGAAACGTATGATGCATGAACCAAAGTGACAAGCAAATGAGCCCTTATTATAGCTTTTTCTGCTGTACTATGTGGAACTACAGGAAGACAGAAAAGACTACTTGTGCCCTGGAGCACTAACACTGAGCCCAGGATGTCACAGAGCCCTGACAATAACAGGCAGGGGATGTAGGATTGTGCACACGGTTAGGTTTTAAGGAAATTCTCTACTTGTTAGTTCATCAAAACTCCATTTAGAAAAACCTTGCCTTTCATCCTTGGGAAAACCCTGGCCTTTTTTCTAGATTTTCTTTTGTCTTATTTTATGTTGCCTAAACTAATGGGGAATGATGAATGTGTATCACTTATGTTTCTAAATTATTAACAATTCCTTGAAGTACAGAAAAAATAATGCAGGAAATTATTTCTGGCAGACACCAGAATGGATGTGAGAGGCAGAAGCTGAAGATACTGGCTTAAATCCTGGCCCAGCTACCCACCAGGTGTGTATATGTGGGAAAATCAGTTAGGATTTCAGAATCTCAGTTCATTCACTCACTCATTCATCTTTTACGTTTCCATCAAGTTTTAAGCGCAGACTTAGGTCCTAAGATGCTGCACTTGTGTCTTTTTTTCTTCTATAAAATGACAAGATACTACTTCTTTGAGTTCCAAAATGTTTGTTATTAAACACAATTTTCAGGCATGTGCAAATATCTTATGAAGTTTAATTAAAACATGACACAAATGTTGGTTATTACACTTTTTGAATAATTGCGGTAACATGCATATAGCATAAAACTTACCATTTTAATTAAAGTATACAATTCAGTGGCATTAAGTGCATTTACAATATTTTGCATCCATCAACCCTATTTGGTTTCAGAACTTTTTTATCACCACACGTGGAAACCTGTGCCCATTAGGCAGTCACTGCCCATTAATCTCATCCCCAACCCCTGGCAACATCAAATCTGCTTTCTGTCTCTTTGGCTTTGCCTATTCTAGCTATTTAATACAAATGAAATCATACAATATGTGACCTTTTGTGTCTGGCTTCATTCACTTAGCAAAATGATTTTGTATTATGTTGTAATCATGCATCATATATTTTATAGCTGGAAAATAGTCCATGAAATGGATATACTACATTTTGTTTATCTGTTGATGTGCCAGCATTTGGGCTGCTGCCACTAAGAATATTCATATATTCATAATTTTGCTTATCCATTTTGAATTCTTATGGGTTTATACCTAGGAGTAGAATTGCTTGGTCATATGGTAATTCTATGTTTAAATTGTTGAAGAACAGCCATACCATTTTCCATGGCAGCTAAACCATTTGATGTTCTCATCAGTGGCAATGAGAGTTCCAGTTTCTCCACATCCTTGCCAGTGCTTGTTGCTTTCTTCTTATTTTCCTTGTCCTAGTGGATATGAAATGGCATCTCAATGTGGTTTTGATTTTAATTTACTTAATGACTAATGACGTTGAACATGTTTTAATGTGCTTGTTGGCCCTTTGTATATTGTCTTTGGAAAAATTGTCCATTCAAGTCCTTTGCACATTTTTAATTGCATTGTTTGTCTTTGTGTTGTTAAGTTGTAATAGTTCTTTATATATCCTGGGTACTAGATCTTAATCAGGTATATGATTTGTAAATATTATCTTCCATTCTCTGAGTTTTTTCTCACTCTCTTGATTATATCCTTTTATGAACAAAAGTTTTTAATTCAGAAGAAGTCCAATGTATCCATTTGTCTCATGTATCTATTTGTTTCATGTTGTTTATACTTTTGGTGTCATATCTAAGAAACCTTTGCCAAATCCAAGACCCTGAAGATTCACTCATGTATTTTCTTCTAAGAGTTTTGTTTCAGTTCTTATATTTAGGTTATTGATCCACTTTTAGTTACTATTGTATATTTTGTGAAGTAAGGGTCAAATTTCATCTTTTATGTGTGAATATCCAGTGGTCCCAGCACAATTTATTGAAGAGACTGTTTTTTTACAAAATGAATGGTCTTAGCATTGCATCAAAAAATCAATTGACCATAGATATATGGGTTTATTTCTGGATCTCAGTTCTATTTCATTGATCTACCTGCCTATCCTTATGCCAGTACCACAATGTAGCTTTGTGGTAAACTTTGAAAATGGGAAGTGTGACTATTTCAACTCTGTTCTTACTCTTTAGATTGTTTTGGCTACTTGAGGCCCCTTGCAATTCCATATGGTTTTTAGGATTGACTTTTTATTTTCTGAAAAATGGCTCTTGGAATTTTGCTAACTATTACATTAAATTTGCACATTGCTTTGGGAAGTATTGCTATTTTAATAACATTAAATCTTCTAATCCATAAATATAGTATGTTTTTCCACTTATTTATGTCTCTGTAATTACTTTCAGCAATGTTTTGTAGTTTTCAGTGTACAAATCTTTGATCTCCTTGGTTAAATGTATTTCTAAGCATTTTATTCTTTTGGATGCTACTGTAAATGGAATTGTTTTCCAATTTTATTTTCAGACTGTTCATTGCTAGTGTATGAACTTACAACTTATTTTTGCACAGTGATGATGTATCCTGCAACCTTGCTGAACACATTTTTAATTATAATTTTTAAGTGTATTCTTTAGGGTATTCTATATACAAGATCATATCATTTGCAAATAAAGATAGTTTTATTCTTCCTGTCCAATCTAAGGCCTTTTATTTCCTCTTGACTAATTGATCTGGCAAATAGAAGTGGTGAGAGTGGACATCTTTGTCTTGCTCCTGATCTTAGGGTGAAAGCATTTGACCCTTTCCTATTAAATTAGCTGTGGGTTTTTCATAGATGTCTTTTATCAGGCTCAGGAAGTTCCCATTTATTCACAACTTCGTTGAGTATTTATCATGAAGGGGGTTGGATTTTTGTCAAATGCTTTTTCTGCACCAATTTAGATGATCACATTCATTATCCTCTTCATATGGTGTACTATAGTCACTGATTTTCAGTGTTTAAGCCAACCTTGAATTCCTGAGATAAGTCCCACTTGGTGTGCATACATATAGTGTATAGTTGTGTTATATGTTGCTGGATTTGGCTTGCAATATTTCGTTGGAGACTTTCACATTTATGTTACTCAGAGATATTAATCTGTTTTCTTGTGATGTTTTTATCTGGTGTTAATAGGGACATTAAGATTTATAAGAGGCAAGAAATAGGGGCAGATTAGAAGTATTCAAGGCTACTGATTGACTAGGAAAATGTCTTCAAATTACAGGACAGTGAAGAAAGAGCAGGAAAGGGAATGTTGTGTTTTATGGTTATCTTTGGCACATTTAAGGCTTTCTTGATCCATTTAATCCCATTTGTAAGCTTACTTATTGAATTGGCTAAAGAGATAAGAACTAAGCTTTGTAACTGTGCAAGAAATGCTGTAGTCCTGGTATAAAAGGTAGAATGTGCCTTTGAATGGACTTGACTTTTTCCTACCCCTTGTTCCTCTATATTTAAAAGATGATCTATAAAAAACCTATTAAAAAATAACATGAACCTGTATCATTATGTTTGGCTAAAGTCAGATTCCAGTAAATGTTGGGATTCCTTTTCTAAACACTATATTAGCTATAATTAATAACTGAAGCAAAAAATACTCCCAATATTTTTTGAGGTTATGACCACTTGGCATGATTCATTTAATTTTTCCCCAGAAAACTGTGTATATTCATATATATATACACACACACACACATAGATATGTGTGTAAATGCATCTGTGTGTATATCTATGTGTGTATATGATTAAATATAACTTTTAAATATTTAGTGAGAATTATGAGATGATTCATAGAGATGATCTGGAATAGCTTAACAATCTTCAGTCAAAATTGTTGTACTGGGTTAAAAAGTGCAATAGCACATGCAAATCAATGCCTCATATTAGGTTGCTTATTTCCAATTTTCATAGACTGACATCTCAACCTTGGCTATTTAATTTCCTTCAGACAGGCTACACATGAACATCCATTGCTGAGACTCCAGAGAAGAACTGGAGGAAGGGCCCCCACTGCTTTCTCCCACTGATGGAGGGGCTGGGAGTGCCAGGCAGCCGCACCCCTCCCAACTTGCCATTGGGATGCCTCCCCACATGCAAACCTCCTTTCTCTCCCTGCGGAGCTTGGGGATTGCCCAGCTTCTCAGCGTCATCTCACTTCCTCTATTTGAAGGTCCCCCTCTACCTCTTTCCCAACTCATCTTCATGACGTGTGTCAAGCTTTTCTGCCTGCAATTGTCACTCACTCGCTGTACTCACTCTATCTTGAGACAGGGCAGATGCCATTTAAAGAAGAACTGCATCTCCAGTCATGTAAGGAGGTAAATAGGCAGGACTAGGTGGTGCTTAGTCTGCCACCAGGGTGAGAAACCAGGGATTGGAAGAGCCCACAGGGCTGAGGATGCTGCAGGAGATGGAGGCGGCTGGAAAAGACTGTCCAAGAGCATAGCAGTGTCAGCCAGGGTTCAGGAAAAGCCGTCGGCTCTGGGTGAGGGAGTGGAGTAGGCAGGAGGTGACAGGATCTCAGTGATAGATGATTCGGAGACCATGAGTACATCAGGCAAATGATGCCAGGTGGGATAGAGCCACCTGGAAAATTGGTTAAGACTGGGTCCAAGCCACCTGGTGAAGTGTTCAGAAGCTGGACTTCAAAATTCAGAGACATGAGCTCTGACCTGAGTAAGGAGTTTGGAGGACTGGATGGATACTAAGAGGAACACTTGAAGTTGTTGTCCACAGACTGGGGCAAGCACAAGACAGGGAGAGTCGATGATTGGGAACCAGAACAGGAACTCCTCATTTAGCCTAGGGAGGAAAGTGATGATATTACTTTCTACCTGCTGAATGGGGACAAGGAGATGGTTGCAGAACTTTAAGTACTTGCAACCTCAATCAAAATTGATTCAGGAACTAAGTGTGGGATAGGCAGTGAGCATTTGGGTACAGGTGATCATTTACTTGAATTGTAAGAAAGTACTGGGAAAAATACAGGTGGGGGGGTGAGGATTGGGTTACAGCCTAATGCAGGAGAGGAGACCAGCTCATTGCCACATTGACCCACATAGGATTTTGGCGAAGATTCTGAGTCAAGGGCTTCAGATTTTTCAGGTTGGAGAGGATCAAGTTTATTTGTGCATCTTGAAGTGACCACATTCTCAGAAACCAACTCATGATATTCAAACTCACAAGATGCTAAATTATAATCCCAAATAGTCCATTTGTTAATTTACAATAAGAACTATTTCTTTCTAGTATTATTCATGTATGTTACCCAGGGAAACCTTCCAAATCAGTAACCATCAGGATTTGATTAGAGCACAGAATGGTAAATGATATTTGAGGACCCTGTGAAAACTGCCAGAACAACTCCTGGTACTATTCAGGTCTCTGGAATGCTAATGTTGGCCCAATTCAGCATCCCACTTTTGGGGCACTGTCAACAGACACCCACTCATGTCCTGCCCCCTCCTCCCTTTTCTAAAACATCTTCCTCTACTCGTACCCTCTCTTCAGCTATGTTTCTACAACTGGTTGGACCACTGTCCCTCCATTTGATTTCTGCCTGGTCTTGCTCTCTCTTTCTTTGACATATGAAATGCTGCTTCTCTTAAAGACCACTGCTGAGTGGTCATCTTCTCCATTACTTGAGAATTTTGGTAATTTAACCTTAGAAGCTCAACTGAGGTCTAAGAACATGCTGATTTAACTTCTCTGTAGTGGCCAAGCAGGCACAACGAGACAATAGTCTGATATAGCCTGTGTCCTTCTAAGACTTTAGCTCTTTAATAATTTTGATGAATGATTGAACGAAAAACTCATAAACATCAAACTATTAGAGACACAACTTCCACTAGTTTTTTTGTCTTTCATGAAATCTCACCTTATCATTATTTTCTTTTCTGTTTATCATCATGGTAGAGCACTAATTCCTCTGCATCGTTGCCCATCATACCTCCCAGGGCTCCACTCCAGAGACTCCCAGCTCTTCCTGAGCTGGGAACATGCCACCACCTGACTCACACAGGGCCTTGACCCCAAAGCGCTCAAGAAGCATCCATAGGAAGGCAGAATGATCCTTATCACTTGGGAACCTTGATAAAACCCAGACTCTGATTCTGTAGGTCTGAGGTGGAGGCCAAGGATCTGCATTTCTGACAAGTCCCCAGGAGGTAGAGGTGCCACTTGTCCATAGACCTTGAGTGGCGAGGCTGCCATGGAGGATCACGGGTTAGATTAGAGCCTAATTCTCCGGAGCCGGAATTTTCATTTCCTCCACCATCAGCTTCATGACCCTGGGAAAATCCCTTAACTGCTCTGAGCCTCAGTTTTGCGTGTGTAGGGTGGGCGCACTCCTTACTTCCCAGGTTCTTGTGAGGATGGAGGTCAGGTATGTTCCGTGCCCTGGACAGCGTGTGCTGCACATGGTTCTCACCAGCCCTTCCCTTCAAATCAGATCTCAGTCCTCCTCCAGCCAAATTCTGGCTTCTCTACCTTGAGGATCCTGCAAGGAGGACATGGTACAGCTGTCCGGGGACCATTCTAAAGCATCAGTCTGCTCTGGTGTCAAGTGGCCCATGGTTTGGTTGCAGCTCCTGTCCCCAGCAGGAGTCACCCTTCCTCTGGCCTCTGGATCACAGCTCTGACCCCGTGGGTTTTTCCTGAGCCTTGGCATTCTGAGCACACCTGGCTTGGACCCTTACCACCTGTTGGCACTGTGGAAAGGTGCCTCACCTTTGTGACATCATCCAGGGACAGCCAGTAGTCAATATCTTCCCCCACCCCAGCAAAGCTTACTATCTGGAGAGAATGAACCAAATCTTGCCTCTAAACAGGATGGAGTTTTCATTTATATGGGGAGCACATTTCTGTCTTGTGATGATCTGTCCTCAGAAATTGGCTACTGGCCTGCATTTTCCCAAAGGCCTGGTAGCCTGATGGCAACCTGAGAAGTAGTTCCTCTCTGGCATTTAAAGACCACTTCAGTTTCCGTTGCCACGTGAGATGTGCAATCCCAGATTGCTGAGCAGAGCTTTGGCCACAGGCTTCCTGCCTGCAAAGGAGAAGAGAGTCTGGCATTTTTACTTTAAAAAAGAGCAGGAGGCTTTTGTATAGAGAACAAGGGGAAATCATTAAGTTGTCCATGATTACCAAAGGATATGTAAGAAATATGTTCTCTAAAGTGGAAATTGCTACCCTTGGGTAACAGGAAAAGGCTGGCCATTACATTATAAGAAGGAAATGGGAGATAATGAAATCGATGCCAAGCACACAGTGCAACCTCGATAAGGGAGTTTGCATCACAGCTCTCCCAATTCATTTTCACAGATGGTTCTTCTCTCGGGCATTTAAACTTTGTCTCTGATATTAATCGGTAAAATGAAAAAAGAGATTTGCCCTGTTGTGGTTATTGTTACTGGAGACTAGTACCAATAAAGTGGTAGTAAAATATCCCCACAATGGCTTCTAAGATTGGAAAGAACCTTAAGGGATTAGAGCTGACTTGTGACTCCTCCCTGCCCCCTTCTGAAATGCTGCTGGTTCTAGCCTCTTATGGAAGTCAGGGGGAGCTGTTTCATTTAACCCTTAATGGACTTGGGCTTCAAACAGTGGGTGTACATAGCCTCAGTGTGTAAGGAGAGCTTGCCGTCAAAGTGCATAGAAAACGTGGCCCACTGAATGATTTACCCGACATATCAGGCTACTTTAGTACAAGGCTCGTTAGAATGCACACTGTAATCACGCTAATCACACAGGCCTTTTTTTTTTTTTTTTAATTTTTGACAGAGTCTCACTCTGTTGCCCAGGCTAGAGGGCCGTGGCATCAGTCTAGCTCACAGCAACCTCAAACTCCTGGGCTCAAGCGATCCTCTTGCCTCAGCCTCTCTGGTAGCTGGGACTATAGACAAGCATCACTGTGCCCAGCTAATTTTTTTCTATTTTTAGTTGTTTGGCTAATTTCTTTCTATTTATAGTAGAGACAGGGTCTCACTCTTGCTGACGCTGGTCTCAAACTTTGGAGCTTAAGCAACCCTCCCGCCTTGGCCTCCCAGAGTGCTAGGATTACAGGTGTGAGCCACCGTGCCCAGCCCTCACACAAGGTCTTGAATCTCAGTAATCGTCGTTATGGAATCATGGTGCCAACAAGTGTCACAGAGCCCACTGCCTCATCTCACAGCTGCAGAACACATGGCTCAGCAATGGGAAAGTCCACAAGCTGGGGACCAGCTGGGACAAGGATCCTGACTCCCAGCCTGGGGGAGTGCCACATGCACCCTCATGGCCCGGCCCGCCCCTAACCAACCCATCCTCTGCTCTCATGGAAGTTACAGCACGAGGCCACCAGGGTGCCCAGTTCTGGGGGCATCATTCATGGTGTGGCCTGTGGGACTGACAGCTTCTGGCATCTTGCACATGGGGCCCGACATGCTGACTGTGCTTGGAAATAGCTCTGGCCTGCCTCGATAGACACACAGGGGAGTCAAAGGGCTCCCCAGTTTTGGTCACATAGAACTTGCTTGTAGTTTTGGAAATTAAACAGTGCACACCCACATCTCTTCATCGTAACTGCTGTCACTCAGCCTCGGGAGCCTGTTCCAGGTCGGAGGATTGTAAGGGTGTGGAGGGGCCGAGGGGTTCATAGAACCGGCATTGACTGAATGCCTGTCGATGCCAGGGGCTGTGCTAGGCCGTCCACTGGTTAGCCTGGAGGGCGACGGGAAAACTGGGAACCGCAGGGAAAGCGAAGGGGAATGTCACGAGTCCTCCTGTCCAGAGGGACAGGCGTCAAGGGAAAAAGACATGGGGGTGGGCGGCCCACCAGAGGACCCAACAGAACTCCCGCAGACGCCTCTCTTGTCAACGCCGCAGTCTTTGCTACCGAGTCTTCCGTGGAAACCACCCGGCCACAGCCAGTGCGATCACCGTGTCAGAGTTTGTTGCGAGTGGAGTTCCCGTGCTCTCTGGGAAGCGCGGCCACGTGACTCTGGGGACCCTGTATCTTCCAGCCTCTCACCCAGGAGCGAATTCACTGGTACCTCCAAGTCAGGTGAGGGAGCAGTTCCCCGGAGTGATTCTCAGTCACACACCCCCAGCGCATCTCCCAAGCTCCCTTTGTGCTAAGAAGGACTTGGGGGACCCCAGAGGACACAGCAGCTGCTGCTACTCAGCCCCCTTGGGCAGCTGATCGACCAGAGCTTCCATGCAGGGAGAGGAGGCAGCTGAGCCTGCAGTGTCCCAGGAAAAGCTCCCAGCAAGCGCCTCCACCACTTACCAAATGCTCTTCACGAAATAAGAGTTTTTCTTTTTTGACTCATTTTCAGTAGCTGAGCGCCTGCCGGTCTGTGCCTTGCATTCTTCCTTCTCTCCTCCCCTCCATCCCCAATGTGATCTCTTTCCCGGGTGTGCATCGGGCCCTACTGAATTGAAAGCGAAGGTCTGGTCTGGCTCAGTTTCTGCAGAGGCCAGGAGCTGAGCACGCCTCATGCCACCCGGCGAGGCCAGGCCACGCTGACTAAAGTAACCAAACTTCACTTAGCAGCAGCTGTGAGCGGCCAGTGTGATAATTCCATAACTTCTTCTGCTAAACCGTGCTGCCCCCTGCTCTGCAGATGGGGAAACTGAGGCCACATACGGGGAGGAGGTCTGTTGGGATTCTGTCTGAGGCGGCTTGGATCCCAGGTTGTTCTCCACACCTAAACTCTTTAAATGTCATTTCTGGGCTTGATGCTGGCAAACCAAGTCCAAACCATGTGTGAGAAGATCCACCAAGGGCATTGCTAGGGGGAGCAGGAGGGCACAGTAAAGGGAGCAGGGACACAGGAAATGTCCCCCGAGAGCCCAGACAGCCCGTCCTGCCCACCCCAGGGTCAGTGCCGAGGCCTGGCTCGTTCCAGGTGCGTGCTGTAGACAGAGTGCCTGGGAGGATGTGATTGCTGCTGGTATGTGGTGGTGGGCTTGGTGCTAAATTCGTCCAGACTCTGAAGCGCACAGGATGGGGAGTGAGGAGGGACACAGCGTGCACACGTGGAAAAGCCAGAACAGAGAGGGGCCTGTGCTCGCCAGCCAGGGCGGAGAAACCAGATCCCGCTGCGTTAAGCAGAGGCTGTTGGGAGGAAACGGAGGCAGCTGGTGAGGACCGGGCCCTCTCCATCTCCGGGCAGTTCCTCTCGTGCAGAAGCCAAGGTACGGATGTGGTTTCCAACTCTCTGGAGGCCCCAAAAGATACATATCCTGGCCTCATGCATGCTTGATTTAGAGATAAGTGCTGGCCTGGAACAGATCCCCACGGCTCCCCACTGCCCAGGCCGCTGCCCTGCCCTGCCTTGCACTCCTCTCCTGCCCTCCCTCCACCCATGCCCCATGGCCACCGCTGCCCGGACCCCTCTCACAGGCTGAGTGCCAGTGGCCTGTGTCAGTCCAGTGACCACGGACAGCGTCCCTGTCGTTCACTCCTGCCTTGAGCACACTTGCTCTCTGTGTATAGAGAAAACTCAGCCCCCACGCTGGCAGCGGAAGCATTTGGCAGGATGTACGCACTGGTGTGCACCTCCTTGCCTCCTCCCCTGGCCTGCCCTCACCCTATTTCTCCCGCATCCTTGTGTTACTTGCCCTTTGTTCTCATTCCTGTGCCTTGGGTCGGGCCATCTGCTCCCCACTGCAAGGTACAGGGCTGCCATCTGCCTTGCCCACCCTCCCAGCTGAGCTCCACCTTAAGCCTCAACCCCAGCCTGGTCTCATGGGCCGCTCAGGTCCAGCCCCACTCTGTCCCTCTGGGCACTCTATCACACACTTCCTCATTTATCGGTACCATCTCTTTATGCATCTGTTGTTCCTCACCCAATATGTTGTAACCTCAAATGCAGAAGCCATCTCTCCTTCATCTTCTCATCTCCAGCACATCTCACAAGAGCACTTGTAAAATAGAAATAATAGCATGCCCCTGCCCAGCCTCTGGGGCCAGGCAAACTGCAGACTCAGGGGTAGCAGCCCTGCCTCCTTCCAGGCTCTGGGGAGAGAGCATGAGCTCGGGAGTGCATCACTGGGTAGTCTTTGGATTGTCTGCCACCATCTGTGACATCTTGCTCCTAACCAGGAGTAAGGACCTGTGAAAATGCTCCGTGAACTCTCACATGAACTGCAGCCTGGAGGGCATGGTAGCAAAGCCGAGCGCTGGCCGGATGGCGTTCTGGCCAACTGACAAAAGGGGACAAGGAAGGAAATTAGGAAGGTGTGGGGCAGGCTCTTTCTGGGTGGCTAGGGCCACAAGAATCTACTGTGGTGACAGCAAGTTGCCTTGCTGGCCCTGGTCTCAGCTTCCCGCAGGCTGCGAAGCAACCCTGCCACTGAGGGCGTTGGAAACACACGGCCCAGAGCCCAGGGCGCCTGTGCTGAAGTGGCCCCTCCTGATGCTGGCAAGAACCACAGCAGGAAAGTGTCTTTCATGCCTCGCTGCAGGTAGCTGTGGTTGCGTCTTGCTCCCTCTGTGGACGGGCCTCTCTGGCAGGTGAACATCTCAAACAAACCTTGCTGATTTCAGGTCCTTCCTTAAACTTGGCTGAATTCAGCAGAGTGTGCCCTGGAATGACGTCCTCCTGCCAACCAGAGGACTGGAAAGGGATTTGGCACACACACCCGGCCTCTGGAAGGCTTCTCTGGCCACCTGTGGACGCCTTGGCATTTGTGCCCCTCTATCCTGGAAGCTATCACATGTGTTAGAATTGTTTTTATGATCGTGTACAGACCCCTCCTCTCCATACCACACATACTTCGATTTTTTGACCACTTCGGTACGGCGCCCACTGGCCGTGCAACCTTGCCCACAGCGGCACTCACAGTCCGCACGGTAGTGTGTGCTGTGCAGTGACGACGCATCCATTTTGCTCTGGTATGATGAGGAAAGCTTGAAAGCACTGAAAGCTTGTTTTACTTTACAGGCAGCTTTACTTGTAATATAAATCAGAATAGGTGACATATACATATATGCTTTCATTACGTTATTTTTAAATGTTCACAATTTTATTTTGATAAATGAAAAATTAGAAAAGTCATATCACACCTGTCTGCCAAAGTTGCTGTGCACATTGATCTGTGGCTGTCGACTACAATCAACACTCGTTCCAAAGTGGTTAAAAATCTAAGGCATGAAACACAGTAGTATTGGCCACATGGTGAGAACTCAGTGATGTCCATTATGTGAATGAATGAAAGAATGAATGGTGTCTCTGGGCCAACTCTCACACTTGTGCTGACTGCGTTAGCTAAGAGTACGTGCAGTCAAATGAAGGGACCGCGCACTTTCAGGTTGTCCCTCAGTGCAGAGAGCTCGGCTCTTCCTTCTCTGAAATACTGGATTGGCCTTTCAGAGATGCCATTTACTGTTACACACAGAAACTTCATAATAAACCATCATTAATTTCATTCATTTCGATTATCCTTAATCAGACATCATTATTTATTTTGTGATCTTTTATAAATATTAATGCAAGTCACACTTTTAATATTGTGAAATAGAGATTTTAGTATTAAAATACTAAACTACCTCAATGCTAAAAGTCACTAGAGGTACATAATAAATATGAGATAGGTAAATTTTTGAAAACTACCTTTTCTGATTAAACACAATTCATAATATTTGTCTCATACTTTTACAATGTGATGTCTTCAAATCCACAACCTGACTTAATTGTCACAACAGTCCTGTGCCGGGAGCACTGTCTTTCCCACTCTGAAAGGGACTCGCAGGTAACCAGTCAAGCCCTAAGTTATAAATAGACATTTCTTATCTGTATAAAAACTCTTCCTAATAGTGCAAAATACGAGATTGCAAGTGGCCTCAAGGAAAAATAAATAGATGGTCCACGAACTAAACTTAGAAGAAGTAGAGGCAGTACATAACAATGATTACCTCTGAACAGCAAGGATCTAATACCAACTCCAGAACTATGATGTCCCAAGATTTTATAGTTGTGACAAGGAAGGAGATAAATAAAAACAATGATATTATTACAAATAAAATGCTATCACTTTTTCTTTGTTGAGTGACTTTAGCTCACTTGACAGAAGCTTATGAAGGCAGACAGTCAGGTATTTATTATGACAATTTAAAGAGGGTTAAAATGACTTGCTCACACCTAGTGAGTGGTAGAGGGAGAGTTAGAGCTTCTGCTTATAGTTCACGTGCTTTTCCTGCCCTAGTGAGTTGAGACCACATGTCCCACACTGGCCATGCTGTCTTCCAGTATTCAAGAGCAGCAAGGTTGAGAGTGATGTTGGGTAAGAGATTTCTGGATACGGCAGCCATTGCATAAGGCTGCTTGGTCAAGCCATTGAATGTTCTCTCTGGCTTATGCTGAGGACACAGTTTTTGCAAAGGTGACACCTGCACAGATAAGGAGAAATTTGCATAGTTCCTTGGTCAGTTTGCACACATTCCCATTTGACCCAACTTGCAGATCATGAAACCACTCGCTGATGGGAGAATCCAGTGAAAAGCAACTGTCCTCCCACCTCCTTTGAATTCCGCGACTACAAGTCACTGAGTGGTTGAGTGTCACTCCTAGTGGGCAGAGGATGTTCCACTGTGATCAGCAGAACGGGTCACAGTTGGGAACATGTGTTCTGGAGGCACAGAGACCCAAACCCTAGCTCTGTTATATTCTGTGTGACTTTGGGTAGATAATTTCACTTCTCTTAAGTGTTGGTTTCTACATCTGGAAAATTCTGATCCTGACAGTATTTATTCCAAAGGGCTGCTGTGAAAATGAACTGAGGTCACATACACCAAACGTGAGAGCCCTCTGAGTGCCAGCTGTTCAGGTGTGAGTGGTGGATACTCCTCCTATCACAGCCCCTGTAACGCACGCAGGGCGAGTGTGGGAACACATCGTATGAGACGAGGTCTCCAGACCAATCATCTCTTCCATTCTCTTAAGAATCATTTTATTTGCTACTTCAAAGCACAGTGTGACGATGGTGATTGTTTTGGGATGGTTGCTAATAAAAGGATGGCATGAACAAATCCAGGCAGCAACTCACTTCACTTCCCCGGCCTCAGGCCTTCATCTGAAAAAGGACGGGGTTGGACTGGCTGTGTTCTCAGCCCCTTCCTCCTCCGACCTTTCAGATGCGTCAGCCTGCAGTCAGCGAGCGTGGGAGAAGAAAGAGTGGAGGGCTGTGCGCTTGCTCAGAGAACCACAGCAGGAAAACGTCTAGCCAACAGGCCCCGGTGGGGACAGGGCAGAGCCGGTGGAAGTGACAAGACACCGTGGAGTCTCCCGGAGGGGAGGGTTCCATCAAGCTGTGAACACCTGCACCAGGCTGGAGCACTCGGCACGTGGTGGTGACTTCCCTGGCAAAGAGCACACAAAAGTCTGGCTGAGCCATTCACTCTGTGTGAGTCATCAGGTTACCCTGCCCATGTGTCCTGCCGTTTCCATGAAAAATATGCTAAATTATAGCAGTCAGCTCCACGTAATAAAGATTTTCAAAATCGAAGTCCCCTGACGGGGAAAAAACCACCAAAGGTCTTTGTGGCCAGCATTTGTGATTATGAATATTCTTCTTTGGGCCTGCCACGAAGAGTCAGGGATTCCACACTGGGTGGTAAACACACCAGGCTCACAACAACCCCAGCTCTAGCCCCAAATCTACCACTCGAAAGCCGTGTATCCTTGGACAAATGTCCTCATTTGTACAATATCTGCCAATTATTTTATAATGTTTGACTTCAGGGTAATATCTGTCGATAAAGCTGTTTAAAAAGATATTATTGGGACCAAAATAAAGATTTGGCTTTCTGTATTTGAAATCACCTTAAATCTCTGTCTTAATCCTCTCTAAGATTTTTTCAAATGTTTGAAAATATCTTGTTCCTGAAAAATAGATGCTGGCACTTTTAGAAGACAGTTTCTTGAGAGAAATGTAAAATAAGTCAAGTTATGAAAGTCTGTCATGGATGAGGGACACCTTAGCTCTGGTTATACCCCATCACTGCCATTCGAGTTTGGAACCTCCGAACAGAGTAAGAGCTGCTGACTTTAGTGCTGTGTTTTTCTCCTGGAAGAGAGAAAAGAAAACTATTTCTGGTCAAACACGGTGGTCCTACCATCTCAGTTCTGGCCTCCTTCCGCCCGCCCGCCCGCTGCTGTCAGGACTCGAGAGGCCACGATGCCCTTCTCAGTTAATAAGCAGGGGTGACGGGGCGGCCTCCTCAATTAGCGCCAGCAACACGAAGAGGGAAAGGCGCGGCGGGCCGAGACGAAGGGCTGGTGACAGCTTGGCAAGGGGAAGCACCTCTTTGGTCGAGTGACTTGGGCCAAGAGACCCAGCGCCATGAAAGCGCTCAGCTGTGGTAAGAACGAGGGTGAGTTAGGACACACCCAGGCTGTAGGGCTGACTGCGTGAGGCCCGAGAGAGGGACCATTCTTGTCCTTAGGTGGGCACTGATTACTCCGCTGAAACCCGGCTTTGGCCAGAAACCTCAGACTGAGCTGCCAGAGGTCCCCGATGGCTTCGCCATTCCCATCACCAGCCCTTGGGAATACGGTCTTCCCAGTCCCCTTTCTACGCCTCCCAACACGGCTAATCCATCACTTAGTTCTGATGGCTTTACCTTCCCTTCAAGTGACACCCCAGACCTCCCTGCATCTCCCTCGCCCACCCGCCGTGCCTTCCGCTGTCCCTTGTCCCATTTCTGCTCCACCTTCTCTTTTCCGCAGTGTCAGCCTTCCCACGGCTCTCCGTGATGTCGGCCCCACGCGGCGCCCCCTGGACGCCCGCACTTCACCCGAGCCAGTCCCTGGTGGGCCGGAGACCCCAGCCTCGTGCGGCCGCGCGGCCACATCCCGAACCTGTCCCCTGTCCCGCCCGCGCTCTGCTCCCCCAACCCCGCCTGGAAGGGCTGCCCCTGCCTCTCCCCAGACACCGCCTCCTCAGGGGTGTCCGACTGCACCCACTGCCCCCCACCCACTGCCCGCACCCACTGCCCGCACCCACTGCCCCGCACCCACTGCCCGCACCCACTGCCCGCACCCACTGCCCCGCACCCACTGCCCGCACCCACTGCCCCGCACCCACTGCCCGCACCCACTGCCCCGCACCCACTGCCGGCACCCACTGCCCCGCACCCACTGCCCCGCACTCTCTGCAGCCTCTGGCCGCGGGGGAGGGAAGGAAGACGTCTGAGTTCGCGTCTTTCCTTCAGGACCGTTCCTTCTGTCCCTGGTCAGCCTCTTCTCAGGACTCGAGTCCCCGCGGAGGGCGGGTCTCCTCTCCCAGCTTCACCCCACAGCGCGGGGCTGGCAGGGCCCCAGCCCTGGATGAGGGCGTCGCCCTCGCTCCCTCTTTGAGCCCCTGAGAATCTCTGGGCCGGTCGGTCTCCGGCCCTCCCCTTCCCACCTGGCGCCTGCCGGCTGCGTCCGGCGTCCACTCCCGCGCAGGCTGCCTACTGTGGCCCCCCACATGCGGGAAACTGAGGCAGATCTGTATGACACCGAGAAACAAAGGCAGCGTTTGGGGAGTTCATCTTGCAATCCAGGGTTCGGACAGGCTAGTCAGGGACACGGGTGTGAGGAGACCCGTGGTGCAGGGGCCTGGCGATCGGCCCCGCGGAGTGCCCGGATGGAGGCAGGTGCAGGGGGTTCCGCCCAGCCATCCTGGTCAGCTCCTGTCGTGAGAGGGGCAGCCCAGGCTTCCTTCTGATTCACCACCCCAGCCCCGCCAGCCCGGGAGGGTCCCTGCGCGCCGCGGGGGTGCGCTAGTGCCACCTTGAGCACTCCAGCCTAGGGAACCGCCGCGCCGCGCCACGTGTCCTGTCACCCCGCCCGCCCTCGGCTCGCGTCTGCGTGGCCACGCTGCCCCGCTGCCTGGAATAACCTCACCTTCCTCCCTGGCAGGTAAGTGTGAGTCACACAGGGCTTCAAAACACGACTCAAATGTCACCCCCTCTTTGAACTCACCTGCCCCTCTTCCGGACGCGCCCTGCGCGCGTAGCGAGGCAGCCTGCCTTTGAACTCCCGTCAACTGGGTAAGGCCTGGGTGTTGGCAGCGCCGGTGCATTGTAATAAACAAGTGCTCCGCGAGCTCCGGGGGCAGGGTGACTTTGTTCCCTGCAGAGCCCCGCGAGGCTCAGGGGCCGCGCACAGAGGGTGCTCGAAGCGACAGGCCCGGTGGAAGAATGGAACGTCCTGTCATCGCTTTGGAACCATCGACTCCTTTGCGATAGCAGTGTGATAGCCTTGACCGCTTTGGAAAGGAGGGAGACTCTGAGGAGTCAGCTGAGCTAGCTGTAAAACATCTGGAGAGTCAGTCTGGCCTCAGTTTCCTTCTCCGAGCACGGTGGTGCAGGGTGCAGTCTGTGGCTCCTCGTTGGCTGGTGCAAGGACCTAGTCACTACTGCCACCCGGTGGCCGTGTACCCCATTTGCAGGTTGGGCTCTTAGAGCAAAGCTCCGGCACAGTGACTGCGATTATTCATTCGTTCAGGTGAGACGTCCAATCCCGTCGCTGGGGGAAGGAAGCGCTTTTCTCTCCCACGCCCAACGCGACTCGGACTTGCGCAGCCACATGCTAGCTCACGCTTGAGGAGCAGCCCGGGCTTGTGGGCTCCCGCAGCCCCGCTGGCTGTGCGCGCAGCAGGGTCCCGGAGGAGAGCAGGACGGCTCGCCGGAGCGCCCGCCGCTGCCCACGCCTCCACCGCAGGCCAGAAGCAGCTCAGGCGGGAGGGCCAGGGCCACCCAGGCTGCGCGCAGCTCCAGCCTCCACACAGCGCTTGGCCCCGCTGAGGCCCGGATGAAGGCGTGTCAGAATTACACATTGAAACGTGAGCCCAACGAACCGGTGACGCTTGTGTAGTTTCATCTTTCTTTGTAACTCTACGGTAGTTAATGAAAAGGTAAAGTGTGGGCCACCGATTTTTCCTTTCTGGGACTTCTGGTCAGCATCTCTTCATTATGGTCATGATTCCGGAAAATAAGGACTATGTCTTCTTGTTCTTTGGTCCTTGCAGCAATGATCTAGGCCTTTAAATGCAGGGATTAAGTTTGCCTGAAAAGCCGTGGCTCTGCGGGCAGCCCGGCCAGACTGTCTGGCAGCGTGGCCAACAGGAAGTCTATCTCGTCTGCTGCCTCTGGGCTCGCGTGCGTCTTTACCAGAAAGCTGTCCTGCCTCCAGCAGCGGCTCCCCACTCATGATTCTCCCTCTCGTTCTTCTGCACAACCACAACCAAGTGGCATTTGAAGATGCCCAGTAATCCTGACATAGAGTGGCTGCACTATGCAAAGCCCTCTATGTTTCCTCTGTCCCCAAATTGCAGCAAGGCATGGGTAGGGGCTGAATCTGGGATTTGGGGAAGCTGCGACAACCAACAGAGTCTGTTCACAAGAGTACTTGTTAGTCTTCCTGGGAGAAACAGCAGGAGGATTCTTGGAACAGAGGGTGAAGTCCCCAGGGCTCTAGGCTTAGGACTTGAAGGAAGAAGGGAGATGACGATGGGTCTGAGCTTCCAGGAAGGGACCTTATTCCACAGTGAGGTCTTGCTTGGGACTCTACTCTCCCATCTACAGGCTCAGGGGATATCTCTGTGGGCCACACAGGGAGAGCCATTCATTCATTAATTCACTTATGCAAGAGATTATCATTAAGAGTCTACTGCCAGGACCATGCTGGGTGCTGGAAATAGGATGTGGCGAGGAAACCACCATGGTTCTTGTTCTGAAAGGGTACAGAGACTCATGGAGGGAGACAGGGATTAATCAAAACACCACATCCATGATTGTATAATTATAAAACAACCGAGAATGAAGGATAATAACATATGACACAAGAGCATATAGCAGAAGAGCTTTACCTGGCCAGGGGTCATCCGACGTCCCTGGGAAGGAAATGTTGTATTGGGAACTGATGGATGATGGAAAAGGGGAGAAGAGGGCTCCCGAAAGAAGAAACAGAGGCACAAAAAGAGAAAGACAGGGACCTGAAGGAGGCCATGTGCAGAACGGAGCACAGCAAATGCTAGGTCGCGCCTGGCCCTTGGGGAGAAGACACACGTAGCACTGGGTGGTTGCCCTCTTGGGGCAGCTGGGCAGACAGCAGCATGCACTGCGAGGCAGGCCGTGCAAAGCTCAGAGAATGATAGGAGGAGAGTAGAGGCCCCTCCAGCACCCAGGAATGCTGTTCTGGAGCAGTGCCCGGCCGGGATGTAGTAGATGCTCCATAACTAGGTGTTGAATGAGAGAACGGAAGAGTCCTCAGTCTCTGCCTGGGGACATGGCTTCTAGCTGAGGGAAGCCCCCAGCTCCTCCTGAGCTTTCCTTCCCTTTCTTTATCCTCAAGGAAGAGGGACACTTTTGTCCTGGTCAAGTCCAAGGGTATTGATTGCATCGTGCAGCTCTGGTGAGCTCTAGAAAGAGGGACACACAACAAACAGGCATTGAGGTGGGCGCTCCCTGCACCTCTGCTCCAGTTCCTGTGTTCGTACTTGCTCCTCCTTGCTGGCTGTTTCTCCTTGACTAGCAAGGGTGCGAGAATAATAACTTAGGGCTAGGCTGAGGAAAACAAAGTGCTTTATTCCTCCTGCCCCCTTCAGTCTAGGCAAGTGGTGTCACCAGAGTGATTCTGCATGGCTTTGAGGCTACAGTGACACACAGCATCTTTCTCCCGAGGCTTAGCTTCCTAGGGAAAGCTTGTAGGGGTAAGTTGCCCACCCAAGGCTGAGTCAAAGTTCACGAGTCTTAGGTACCAGTCACCAATCTCTGTTTCTTCTGTTTTCATTCTTGAGGACTGTGTGACCTTAGACAGCATCAGAGGTGAGAGCACAAGAGCTGGAGAAAATGGCCCTCTACGCGTGGAGGCATGTAAAAAGTTGCCAGATAAAGTAAAACTTAGAGAGGCTAAGTAACCCTCCTAAGATCACATGGATGATGGTATTTCCAAGCTGGGACTGAAACTCAGTCTTGCAGACTCCAGCTTATGGTGGATTGCAAAATACGGACACGGATTCCTGCTAAAGTGGTTTGTGCATCCCCTTACAAAGTGACTTTGTGGCTCTTTCATCAAGAAGTAGAATCTATTTCCTGACCCCTGGAATCTGGAATCTGGAACAGTCTGTAACTTGCACTGATACTAGTTGACAGTAAAATGGATGGACATGGAGCTGTGCAAGTTCCAGAGGCTAAGCCTCGGGGGGTACTTGCAATTTTTGCTTTTGACTTCTGGAAACTGTGCCCTGCGACCACCGAGGAGGAACCCCCGTCCAGTCATGTGGAGGAGAACTGAGGCCAACACCAACTGCCAGACATGTGACCGTCCACTTTGCTGACGCTGCAGCTGCACAGCGCTGCCTGGATGAGCTGAGGCCACACAGCCCAGGGAACAAGCCACGCGACACTGAGGGACAGTAACTCCTTATTGTTCTAAGCCACTAAGTTTTGGGGTGGCAATGCTCATAATAACCCTGCAAGGCTCTTACTAATTTCTCACTTTACAAATAAGAAAACTGAGCCTCACAGAGGTGGATGAAGCACCATTGAGTGGCGAAGCTAGCATTTGCACTCATGTCCATGTGGTTCCACAGGGCCACTCTTCCACCATTTCACTGGCTTGTCAAAAACCATAGGGAAAGTGTAACAAGAGCATGTCATGGTCCTGGCAGCAGAGCTGGGGGCCCAATCTGCAGTGTGTTCTTAATTCTTCTAGTCACAGAGCAAAGGACATCAGAGGAGCTCAAGAGAAGACACAGGAGGCTCCAGGATGACCAAGGGAAAGATGAGCTTTACTGAGTGGGAACATATGAGTCAAAAACTGCTGTGATTGGGCCCTGCACCCTGGCTGTTCTTGTTGATCTTTGGTCAGAGCATTGCAGAAAGCACAGTCATGCAAATAACACCAAAAACAGCAGGGAAAGGAAGGGGGAAAGAATACCAGCATAAAAGAAAATAGGGGAGGAAAACTGGCGAGGCAAAGCTGTCACTGGCATCACGCTTTGCCCGACTGTGTGCTCAAAGCAAGCCAGTGCGCTCACTTAGTGGAGGAGCTGGGGGTCACTCCTGGGTGTCACTCGAAGAGAAGCCAGAAAACTTCTCGCACCCACATTCCCAGAGGCAGGAATGACCCTCTGGGCCTGGGATCGCTGCAGCTGGACACCTGCTGCAGAGCTGTACTGCCCTAAAGCCAAGGCCAGAGTCTTCTACACACGGAAACCTGCCAGACCAGCAAGGTGACATGTCCTGTGACCATCTAGTATGATTATTCACTTTTCCTGGAATCAAAGATTGAGTTATAATAGGATTTCTAATCTAGAAGAATTATAATGGCGAAACACTGTTTTTGAAAACCTGGAGCTTCTTCATTTTTTAAGAAAATACTTACAGGAAAATACACATAATATATACCATTTTAGCCAGATTTTAAGTGTATAGTTCTGTGGCATTAAGTACATTCGCATTGCTGTGCAACCATCACCAGCACCCATCTCCAGAAATTTTTCATCTCCCTAAACTGAAACTCCATACTCATGAAACACTCACTCCCCACCCCACCTCCTCAACCCTGGCAAGCACCGTTCTACTCTCCGACTATGAATTTGACTACTGCAGGTACCTTCTACAAGTGGAATCATACAGTATTTGTCCTTTGCTGACTGGTTTATTTCACTTGGTATAATGCCCTCAGGTAATTCATGCTGTAGCAGGTGCCAGAAATCCCTTCCTTTTTAAGGTTGAATAGTATTTCCACGTTGTGTATTTGTCATATTTTGTTTATCCATCCATCTATTGATGGACACTTGGGAGGTTTCTACCATTTTGCTATTGTGACTAATGCTGTTATAAACATGGGTGCACAATATCTCTTCAAGACCATTCTTTCCATTCTTTTGGGTATATATCCAGTAGTGGAGTTGCCAGATCATATGTTAATTCTATATTTATTTTTTTGAGGAACCCCCATACTGCTTTCTTCAGTGGCTGTACCAGTTTACATTCCTATCAGCAGTGCAAGCGGGTTCCAGTTTCTCCACCTTCTCTCCAACATTTCTTATTTTCTGGGTTTTTTGGTAGTAGCCATTCTAATAGACCTTCTTCATTTTATAGACTAGGAAAATAAGACTTAGCAAATTTCAGCAGTTTCTCAAGGTCACACAGCTAATAAGTGTCAGAGCTGGGGATTGGATCCAGGTGGCCTGAATCCAAAGAGCAGGTTTTTAAAAATTTTCTTTGCAGGTGAACGGGGCACAAGCTCAGGATTACGATGAATCTGCCCATCACAGGGAGGCATGCTCATATGTTTTGGGGTGAGGAGGAAGACATAAAATGTCTTCAGCAGCTAGCAGTGAGTCTGCAGTTGGTTCAGTCAGAAACAAATCGATAACCCGGAGCAGATGAAATCAGAATAACTCCTGACCTTTGGTACAAATGCCAAGGGACCTGAATGTGGATAATTTTGGAAGCCAACTGAAGAGTTGAGTTATTACTCGTCTTGATGCTTCCTGCTTTCGGTTGGGACTGGAAATGGAAGTGCCAAGGCTGCCAGGAAGTCTTATCTCGTGGTTTTACTGGTCAGGGCTAATTTAGGAAGTACTGGAAATCTTGTAGAAACCCCTTGGGAAATTTTTACCTTGTTTTCCTATATAAGAAGTTCTACTCAGTTACAAAACCTCAGAAATGACATCTGGCCACCCTCCTGGCTCATCAGCATTTAACCTGGCGTCTTTTCCCAGCATAATTCAGTGTCAGGCAGCATGATTCAGAAGACACGGACCGTTCACGGATGGAAGAGACAGAGTGTACAGGCATGGGCGGCGTGCACAGGTGCCTATCCCCTGCGTGCACATGCGGCCCTGTGAAATGGTTGGGGAGATTTCCACCTCCCCTCAGAAGACCTCAAAGCTCAGAGAAGATGGGTTCATGTATCCAACCGCGCAGCTAATAAACGAGCAAGTCAGCACATAAATCCAAACACATCTAGTTCCTCAAACTACACTTTTCTCACTACCCCTGCCTGTCTCAGAAGCATCAGAAACAATTCCTTTCTTGAAGGAGATTTGAGCTCTTACTATAAGGCGTGAAATCTTAAATTCCTCCACCAAACAGAAAACACACATGTGGTAGAAAGTCCACACTCAGACCGACATGTGCGCCACAGCCGCCCGAGATCCTGCCCCTTTCAGGCAGCAGCTCCTGCAGCCCACCTGCCCCTCCTGCTGCAGGACACACCTGCACTGCGCCCTCCCCCAACACCTGTGCTCATGCTCTTCCCTCCGTTTGGAGTTCTTTTGCTGTTCCACTCATGTGGCCAGGTCCTTCCAACCATTCCAGGCCCTGTCCAAAGGACCCCTGAGGACAGCATTCTCCTTCCCTCTCTCCAGGGCTTGTAGCATGTGACCTTTTTCCTAGGCCTCACTGCCTCCCTGCCAGTTCCCTACATATTTTGTTTCACCCCTAAGAAGTCACAGATGTGAAATGCCTGTCAAATGTGGACACGCTTGGGAGTTCAGTAGAGGATGACATGAGCGAAAGGCCAAGCAATGAATGGAAAAGTTCTATGCAAATCAAAGGAGAAAGAGGAATGTGACCTCGTATCAGAAAATGAGTAACATTTCGAAAGTCAGATTTGGATGGTGAGATTCGAGGTGATGGGAACAGGGTAGGCAAACATGATGGAACAGAGAAAATGTGGGCAGTTGGGAAGTGAGGAGCAGGCCGGCCTGGCTGCCACGAGGGTCCCTGCTAGGACTCATGCAGAGGAAAGCTGGGCACGAACCGTGGACAGACCAGAGACCCTTTCTGTCCTCAAGACATAAAGTCTTAAGTTTACAAAGCAAAGGAAAAAAAAGAAAGTGTGTGTCATTATGTATGCCAGTTGAAAATCAACCATTATTCATTCATTCATTTATTTAATAAATATCGTGGTGGTGTTTACTAAGTTTAGTGAGTAAGATTGCCTTCCTGCCCTCATATAGCACATAGCTGAACAAGAAGAATCAGTCCACTGTCTTTTCACTTAACATCTACTTTGAAAAGACACCAAGCAATTAAGATACTTGAGAAAATGCATTATCACTGCATCCTGGAAAACCACGTCTTACACATTGTGTTTACCTGGTGGCAAAATTTTAATCACATTTGCTCAAGGGAACTCTCTCAGGGTAGAAGGCGAAGAGATAAAACTCTAGTTCATTTTTCCCTCCATAAAATCAATTTTAATAACTAACAACTAGGTGTCCCATGAAAGATCAATCCACTGCTATTCCTTTGAAAATTTAAGGAAAAATATTTTAATTACTCATGTGGATTTTCCTTTATCATAAAGAGATAGAAAAAACCTGCATCTTGTTTTCTTATTCTGTGATTCAAATATGTTCTCAGCAATTTGGAAATTATATGTAAGATTTGCAAACTCAATTTACATATCCAGCAGTATTTTGACCTGAGAAAAGAAGTTACAATCAAAACATCACTTTTCTCTGGAAAACTAAGTACCAAGCTGGAGACAAGTCCTAGCATTAGTCACGCGATCACTTTGAAGGCCATTTTCATACTCCCACCCAGAAGAGCTGACAGCGCCAGGTGCCAGCACAGGGCAGGCGGCTGAGTCAGAGCGGGGCTTGGATCCAATCACCCACCTGTGCTCGGCTTGGCGGGTGACTCATGCCCAGGGCCCGGACCCCGTGAGCCTCGGATCCTCCCCCGCCCAGGGTGAGCTTCCCATCACCCAGTGCCCAGGCTGGGAGCACAGCGTTCAGGGCTGTTCATCTCACTGGCTCAGGAACACATGAGCTATTGTTTTTTTTTTTTTTGAGACAGAGTCTCACTTTGTTGCCCAGGCTAGAGTGAGTGCCGTGGCGTCAGCCTAGCTCACAGCAACCTCAAACTCCTGGGCTCAAGCAATCCTGCTGCCTCAGCCTCCCAAGTAGCTGGGACTACAGGCATGTGCCACCATGCCCGGCTAATTTTTTTCTATATATATTAGTTGGCCAATTAATTTCTTTCTATTTATAGTAGAGATGAGGTCTCGCTCTTGCTCAGGCTGGTCTCGAACTCCTGAGCTCAAACGATCCGCCCACCTCGGCCTCCCAGAGAGCTAGGATTACAGGCTTGAGCCACCGCGCCCGGCCACATGAGCTATTTTTAAATGGGGACCAGTTTCTGGAGGTCAAAGCCTTTGGGGGCACGTTCTTCCTCTTTTCTTTGGAACAAAGTGATGTGATGAGTTTTCAGTCATTTAGTAGCTTCAACTAAGGTAACCTGCAGGTAGTATCAGCGAGACAACCCCACTTTCCTTGAGGCCGCGTGTGTGTACCCAGGTGATGGTGACGGTGGCCCCAGCCTGCAGCCATGGATGGCGGTGGAGGTGGGCACGGGTGTGGGCCCCGGAAGGCGGCGGCCCTGTGGGGAGACAGCCTGCAGGGGTGACGCTGAGCCACCTCAGGAGCAGGAGGAGCTGACATCAGCTTCTAGTTTTCCCCTCTGCATCATCTTCCTCCTACACCTGAGGAGAGTCTGTTAGAAGTGACAGTCGTGAGTTTAGCTGCGCTTTGGGACTAAAAGGGACGAGCTTTGGCGGTGCTCTCATGAAAAGCAGCCTGAAGACTTCCAGAAACCTGGAGGGGTGACAGAGCTGGCGGTCCTCTGTCAGGGTGGTGGTGGGGGATCCGAGGAGGTAAACCTCCTCAGGGGGCTGCTGGGTCAGGAGGGGAGCATGTGGAAAAGGCGCGATGCTGGAGACAGGTCACCCTCACATGCTCCTTGCTCTGGTGCATTTCTAGAGGAAACGTATTGTAGACCAGGAGTTGATATGCCTGAGACTCAGGTTTGTGTGTGTGTAACACTAGCTTATCAGGGTGACCAGGAGAGTGGAAACTCCCGAGCCCTGGGAGCAGACAGGCAGGCAGGGCTGGTGTGGCTCCCCTGGAAAGACGAGAAGGGCCAGCCCAGAAAACAAGAGACAGTCAGGGTGGGAATATGCCACGTATTTAAAAATTACCAGTACAGCCCCAGCAAACTGACATTCCCACCTTAATTAATCACTCAGGCCTACTGCAGAAGGAATCACATATCCACAGCTCTACTCAGTGTGATGGTTAATTTCGTGTGTCAACTTGGCTACACTGCAGTGGCCAGATTTTAGTCCCACATCAGTCTAGATGTTACTGATAAGTTATTTTTTGGTTGAGATTAGCATTTAAAACTGCAGACGTTGAAGAAAGCAGAATGACTTCCATAATGTGGGTGGGCCACATCCAATCAGTTGAAGGTCTGAATAGGAAGGACTGAGACTGTAAGGAAGAGGGAATTCTGCCTCTAGACTGCCCTTGGGCTCGAGCTGCATGGTCACTTCTTCACTGGACCTCCAGCCTAATGGCCTTCCCTGAAGATTTCAGACTTGCCAGATCTCACATTCTCATGAGCCAATTCCTTAAAATAAGCCCTTCTGTATATACACATCATCCCATCAGTTCTGTTCCCTGTGGAGCCCTGACTAATGAATGCACCCTACATTGTCACTTTCCCCATGTCTGTTCTGCATGTCTTGATTGCATTGTCCTTAATTTTTATCTCATGCTCTTCCTCTATGTCTCCCATACAGCTCTCCCATGTCCCCTTCTCTCCCTTGTGTGTCTACCTTGTTAGGACACAAAGCCCAGGTCCAGAGTTGGGCATTGGGGCTATAAGATTGAATCTGCTTTGGATCAGCGTCCGGCTCCAGGCATGCCAGCACTCTGTGACTCATTTCATCTACACAATGGGAACACTGGACTCTGCCAGAGGTGGTCAACCTGGGATCATGAGTCTTGGAAATCGGGTAGAAAATTTCGCATTGTGTCCAGACTCTACTGGCGATGATATCCAGTGCTTTCGTCACATTAACATCATTGGAATACTTAATCTGAAGAAGTAGGAACAATAATTTCCCACAATTATAGGATCCATGATACTCATCAACCCCCAGGGAAATTAAATTTTCAGCTAATGTGTGTGCGCGCGCGCGCACATGTGTGTGTGTGTGTGTGTGTGTGTGTACTAGTAGAGTTGATTTAGCTATTCTGAAAATTTCATATTGAAAATGATGAAAGAGTAAGAATTTAAACTGGTTCCAACAGTAGCATCAGGAGCTGATAGTATTACTATAAAAGCCATGAGTGTGATTCTGTCATTCTAAGGAATGTGTAAGAATACACACACTCCTCCCTGTCATGGGTAGAACAGCTCCCCAAAGATGTTTATTTATACCCTAATTCCTTGGGACCTGTGACTATGATTTGTTACATGACAAAAGGAACTTTGAAGCTGTAATCATGGTTACTAATCAGTGACTTTAAATAGAGAGGTTAGCCTGGATTATCTAGGTGGGCTGCGTCTAATCAAGCAAACCCTTAGAAAGAGAGGCGTTCCTCGTTCCTCCTAGGTGGCCCTGGCCAGCAGCAGTAAAGGAAAGGGGGACCCGAGTCCCATGACCACAGGAACTGGATTCTTCCCACAACCTGAGTAAGTTGAAAGCCAATTCTCCCCAGAGTCTCCAGGTACGAGGCATGATTTTATGGGCGCCCTCCATTAAGCAAATGGAGAGTGCTATTTAGGGTCTCCCTCCCAAGACTACATTAAAATATATTATGCCCTGTGGCTACTACATAATATTCATATCAAAAGTTCTTGCTTTGGGTCAAAATATAGAGGGAATTGGAGGAATTGCCACGTTAGCGGGAAAGGAGTCTTGTCCGCGGTGGGGAGTGGTGGGTGAGGCGGGACGGGGCTTCAGGAGGCTGAGCGGGAGGCAGGGGAAGGGCGGACAGAGAATCTGAGGTGGAGAGCAGGTGAGGGGCCACGGCCTCCGCCCGGGCAAACATTCTTGGGAATCCAGCTCGAGCAACACCCGGAATAAGGTGGGATAAATATGAGACATGAAGATAGAACTGACTAGACTTGGAAGGGGTTGGGGAAGCCGGTAAGTTTCTCAAGAGAGTTTATTTTTCTCTTTAGTCCTCATCCTCCACCCTCATCTGCAGCTTTGCTTGCCTCTATTTAGTTGCCCGTGGTCAACAGTGTCCTGAAAATATTAAATGAACAATTCCAGAAATAAACAATTCATAAGTTTTAAATTGGTAGCGTGATGAAATCTCTTGCCATGCCACTCCATCTCGCCCGGGGCATGAATCGCCCTTTGTCCTGCCACGGGGTCTGTGCCTGCCACCTCTGAGTCCCTTAGGAGCCATCTCGTTATTGTATCTACTGCATCGGCATCTCAGTGCTGTGTTCCAGGAACCCTTATTTTACTTAATATAGCCCCAAAATGCAAGAGTAGTAATGTTGGCATATTGTTAGAATTGTTCTATTTTATCGGTAGTTGTTATTATCTCTTAATATGCCAACTTTATAAATTAAAGTTTATCACAGATACATATGTATAGGAAAAAACATTGTATTAACATATGTAGGGTTTGGTCCTAACTGGGGTTTCGGGCATCCACCAGGGGTCTTGGAAGGTGTCCCCTAAAGATAAGGGGTACCTCGGTGATACAGTAGTAGTGTTTAAACCATGTTCGTTTCATTTATTTCTGCCACAATTTCATGTGGTGGAGGCAGACATTCACCTTGGAAAAGACCTTCTTTGTTAAATAAGGTGTCATTTAAGCAGAACATCTTATAATGAAGAGGGATATAGTGAGACTTTTCATTTGTTTCTAAACATGGCCCCTTCTCAGGGCTGCAGAGCCTGGGAGAGAAGGCATGGGCCCATCCAGGTGAGGGCCCCAAGGTGTTGGGGGCGGATGAGCACCTCAAGCCTCTCCAGCTCCAGTGTCAGCAAAGGAGCCAGCTCAGCAGGAGGCTGGGGACCTGGGACCTGGCAACAAAAGCCAGCTGCAGGTCAGCTGCCTCGTGAGGAGCTGAAGGCAGGCCACCCTGGGAGTGCCACGAGTGTCCGGCCATGAGGTCCAGGTGTGAGCACTGCTGTGGCCCGGGTAGGTGCCTGGACCAGTGCAGAGTGGATGGGCCGGCAGAGCCCACATCTGGCAGCACCGCCACCCGGCAGCAGGTGAGCAAAAGGGATGGCAAACCCACCCAGTACCCCATTCCCTGCCACTCCACCTGCCATGTGGAGGCCAGACTCACCTCTGGATCCAGGGGAGCCTCAGCAGGGAAATGCAGACCTTGCTAATAAAGGACATTGGGAGTCATGCAATTAAGGAAGGAAACAGTGTGTGTTCATTTGTACTTCAAGCTGATACAACAGCTCACATACAGATATCAAAAAAAATTGTTTTCTACTCCAATATGTAAAAATAGCTTTGCTTCTTCAAACGCAGCTAACAGACCATTGTCTCAGTCTACAGAGAGGCTGAGGGAAAGCCAGTATTCTTCAGTTTTTCACGTCGTGTGGAGGGATTACCTGTGTGCATTCTGAGGATGTCGAGCGAGTGTTGAATAACATGCCCGCTCTCCAGGAGGCTCCCTTCCCCCACTCAGTGTGATGCCCTGGGGATGAGAAACCAAGTTTCTGCTCCTCTTCGAGTCTCCTGGTCCAAGATATCCCTGCACAAAGCTGTGTGCATTACGGTGGGTTCCGGGGCTCTTTGCCCTGTGCCCACACTGTCCTTCTCATAATGGCTGCAACCTTTCTGTCTGTCAGCACAGGGGAAGGGCAAGTCTGAAGATGGGTCCCCAGGTTGATGATGGCAGTTTTTATTGCCTGAGATCGAGCAAAATAACACGGCCGTTTCACTCCGCACACCGCTCGCCGAGGAGGCTCGTGAGGCTCGGCGAGAAGCGCGGCAGGCTCGCCCGCCCCGCGTTACTGGCTGCTTGGAAATAGTTTGTCAAATTGTATTTATGGTGAGACAGGTCCCACAGCAGTGTCAGAGTTACTCGCCTGGAACTATACTGGAAACGGGAAATGATGGGAGCAGGAGAATAACAAAGGGTCAATTAAGGCTTGGGGAAAGATAAGAGATAAGACAAAATCAGAAATAATGTTAAAATGAATCAGAATTTTTAAATTACTATTTTAAAATATCAAGGAAACAGGAGTGCAGAGAGAGGAAGTTGCTCCATCAGTATACAAAGAAAAGAAACTCAGAATGCATAAAGTAACAAATTAATAACACTAATCATCGTCACAGCCACCATTTGTCCAGTGACAACGAGTTAATATTCAGCATCATTGTCTTTGGCACCATTTGCTGAGTGACTCTTCTTTGTCAGTGATGAAGCTAATATTTGAGCCCATGTTTTTAGCCCCTAAGCTCTGCTGTTTCCACTTCCCACTGCTTCAAAATGCAGAGACAAGACTGGAGACCCTTTGGCCAAATTCTGGTCCTTCCTTAGCCCAAGTTGGAAACTCATTTGTGAACTTCAGTGTGCCCTGGCCCTGTTGAGCTCCCAGGAAACCAGGAGCACCAAGCACGGGACCACCAGCTGTTTCAGAGAGCCAGCCTGGCTCCCTGGCAGCAAGCCGTGGGCACTGCTGTGGTCTGTAGAAGTGCCCACTGAGCTATAGAAGAGACAGTATTTGTCGCCTGACTCCAGTTCCCTGTTGCTGCTCCGTGGGCACCTCCTGACACTGCAACTCCCCTGCACTTCCAAGTTGGCTCAGATAAGTGCTGTTTGCACCTGGGAAGAACTGGGGTGGGAAGAAAGGGACCATCCATGCCACAGAGGCAGGTGCTGTCAGCAACCCCTGCAGGAAGCCGGCTGCCAGGCAGTGGCTGGAGCTGAAGGCAGGTGGAGAGTCAGAAGTGTGGACACAACAGGTGACTCCTGGTGGGACTCCCGCTGCTAGGTGAGGGGAGTCAGAGCCTATTCAGTCTCCATCAGGAGGGCTCACACACAGGGTAGAGGAGGGAAGACTCTCCCTCTGTCCTCTAAGGTTCAGTAACTGCCTCTCTGAGATAAGCTGACAGCAGGCAGATTAACAGGAAAAAAGGTATACGGATCTACGTATGCAGAGGAAAGAAAAGTGGATCATCACAGGAAAGAAAAGTGAATACGCAAGGAACCAGTGAGATTGAGGAGGTTACATTCTCTCCTCATAGGAAGCGGGGAGGGGCTGTGGGCAACCTGGGGGAGACAATACTTCTTTGGGAAAGCTGCATGAGCCCTTAGAAGGATAGATGATGGTCTGTGACAAAGTTTGTCTGGGTGTGGTGTCAACTTCTGTGCTGAGAGTTACTCTTCCCTGGTTGATGAAACTCCAGGGAGGAGATTGATGACAATTAAGCTCATTTTGGAGGATCTGTCTTTGGGCTGATAAGGGAAGTTCAGAGAGAGCCTCTGCCTGCAGTTGCTGTTTTTCAAGTGTCTTCAGCTCAAAGTAATCAACATACCAAAGAGACAGATTTGGGGTAGAATTTTCTAAACCCCTTCACTAGGAATGTTCTTTTCCAGTATGGTAACTTCCTCCAAGCTATAGGTAGATTCAGGGCAAGGGACATTGCTCAGGAAATCGCCATGAGTCTCTTCCTGGTCAGACCAGTAGAACTTTTGCACCGGGCTCTACAGTCCACAGAGTGCTTTCACAGACACATTCAGTCCTCACAGATCTCCATGGGTGAGTCATTACTACAAGCTCCACATTACCACGAAGAAAAATGAGGCCTCTCCCTGCTCTGCAAAAAATTACACAACCTTTAATGAGGAAGGGCAAGCCCAGAACTCTTATTTACTAATTTCTTCAACTTCTCCATTTTATATAATGATAAAATGTGGATGCTTATGCATGTATATTCCAAGATATTAGTGAGAATACTTTGCAAATAAAACTGCCCTAACTCCTCATCATGTGGTCTATTTAGGTGGCAGTGTGCTTTAAAACGGAGGGGCAGGGATGGGCAGGGACGGGAAGAGCGGATGACAGTTGTGTAGGTCCCATCCATGAGGAGGCACTCATAGTTTTTCTTTTTTCATTTTTCACCTTAACCAAATGATATTAATGTATGCCCTCACAAAACAAACAGCTGTGAAAATGTTTCACAGACTTCATGGATCAGGTTTCATGTATAACATTTGGTCTCTTACCTGAGTGCCTGCTACATGCTAGTCATGTGTGTCAGATATTGTATTTACCTCCACAACAGCCCTGAGAGTGTGACGATCATTAGCCATGCTTTATAAACAGGCCTGAGACTTTCAGAGGCTTAACATCTTACCCAGAGGTGAGTGGCTAATAGCCAGTCTGCCCAGCATTACAGCAAAGGCCAATTCTGTCTTACCTATGGAGAGGGAGGAGATGGAAGGCATTAACCTGCATTTTCAAGGGGAAGTTATTTACTCAAGTCACATAACTGCTATCACTGTGTTGGGACTGAATTCTCTGGTTCTAAAACCATCTAAAACCCTGGTGAGTGCCATCTTCCAGGTTGCAGACTGATGGCTTCTGGTTGTATCCTCCTTTGGCAGAAAGCAGAACAGAGAGAAAGCAAGGTTTCTTGGGTCTTTTTATAAGGACACTAAGCCTATTCATGAAGGCTCCACCCTCATGACCTACTCACCTCCCCAAGCCCCACCACCAAATACCATCACACTGGGATTAGGGTTTCAACATATGAATTTGGAGGGTACATAACCCCTCAGTCCACTGGATTAAACGTGTGTCTATTTGGAAACTGCAATGAGCTGCAGCATTGTCTGAAAGGTCACGTATTTATTTTAACAGGCATATATCATATACTGTTACTGCAAACGGCTTGCTAGGTAATGGGAGGGCGAGGGGGCTAGAGATATGAGCGAGCTCGGGCTGTGGCCTTCGCTGGCGCCCGGGCTCAGGCTGGAGGTGTGCTCACGCATGTGCAATAGGGGAAGTAAGGTGTGGCAGGACATGCCAAGCAGGAACTGAGAACGGGAATTCCACCCCGTGCACCGCTGCAGCCCTATCGCCCGATGGCTGGGGTGGAGGACCCACCCATGATGGTAGCCAAAGAGCCTTGGTAGTGTTTGGTCATCACAGACCCATTAAACAGCCATGCCATTCCTTCCAGGGATTTAAAAATTACCTGCCTTCACAGCAGTCTGAGGGGCCTTGTTCCTCTGTGTTTGTTTCCCCCTTTGGGAAATAATATTCTCATAATTGCTACACTCTCATGATCAGACCTGCACTGAGTTAGCAGCTGATGGCCCCTGTACTCTGCTCTCTTAAGACAAGAGATTACAGAAGCAGATATGATTATTATTAGTATGAATCTTTAGAATAGAATTCAAAAAAACTTTTTTTAAACCTCTTATTCAAAATCATGGCATTTGAATAATTTTGGAGCTACCAAACGGAATTTATTTAGGCTAGTTTAAAGGCTAATTGATATAATTTCAATTTCAAATTGAAACACTACTTATAATGCATTGTCATTCATCTTAATGGTGTTAATGTGAAACATAATTGCGACTCTTTGAAAAGAGCATCATTAACCCTGTTACTGCTGATCAATGAACAGGGAGGCTCGAATACAATGCTTGTCCGGTCGGATTGCATGCGCAGTCTGGTGCCTCCACTCACAAACATTTCTAGAAGGAAAAGGGACAATTCAAACACTTTGGCCTGTGACCTTTGGATGTTGAGGATATAAACACAATAGCACGCACAGTGCCTTAGCACCATGCCTGGAACACAGTAAGCACTCAGTAAACAGCTTGATAGATGGTAGATTGTGATTTTGCAGCTGCTCTCTGAAAGTTATCTGTATTTTCTTTTCCCAAGCTTCTCACAGATTTCACTGGATCTAAAATATATGTTAAGCTACAGAAAGTGTCTTAGAATGCATAGTATGATAGTCGCTAATGATTGCATTTTCTGTATATGGCAGGCTCTCTACAAAATCTTTGTTATGCAGTAAATACTGCAGGATCCGCATTATTATGCTGTCTTACGTGTGAGGACACCAAGGTTCAAAGATGTTAAGAAAGAAGGTTCCCAAATTCACATGTGAAGTGCCCATCAAGTGGCAGAGATGAAATGTCACCTGACATTATGGCCCAGGCTCTTAATGACTGTGCTACCAGCCACACGGAAGGTTCTCCAAAGACACCATGTCATTTTTGCCTCTGGGCAAGGTTCATGGAACTCCTCAGATTTCCAGAAAAGAAAAGTGTGTGGGGCCGATTTGCTCTGTTGTACAACCACTGCCCTTTTCAGTTCCCTTTGCCTTGGGAACCCAGCACCCGAGGAGCCTGAAGCCCACCGCTGTGACCATTTCCCTGAACCTCCTCTCCCCAAGTGCTTCCTGTCAGCGTCAAGAACACGATCCATGCCCCCTCTGCGGCCAGCTCTCACGGGCAGCAGTTCTAAAGTATTGCTGAGAGCTAAATGTTAGGCTTTGTTTTTCCCAGATAGTGTTTTTTGAAGGTCTCTAATGGTGCAGGAGCACAGTGAGTGGGCACCTAATGCACTCCCCTTTGAGGCTGTCACATTTTGGCTCGTCAAGGTTGGACTTGCATTCAAAGCCTCCCAGCATCAGCCGGCCAAGCCTTGCTGCACTGGCTGTTCAACCAACACTCGTGCAGAACATGTGTGTGCCACAGCTCTGCGCTCTGGGCAGACGTGTGCGGAAAGCTCCAGCCTCACTCACCAAGGTGTTGCCTGCAGTTCAGGGCAGAAACGCAGAGGTAAGCCACCCAGTAGTACACGATTATTACTATAACTATTTTTATTGGACACTATGTGCTAGATATTGTGCTAAGTGTTTGACATGTAGGATCTCAGTCAGTCCTCACAGTGGCTGGGCATGGTGGCTCACGCCTGTAATCCTAGCAATTTGGGAGGCTGAGGTGGGAGGATCACTTGTGGCCAGGAGTTTGAGACCAGCCTGAACAACATAGCAAGACCTTATCACTAAGAAAAAATAAAAAATAAGAAAATTATCTGCATGTGGTGATGCATGTCTGTAGTCCCAGCTACTTGGTAAGCTGAGATGGGAAGGTCACTTGAGCCTAGGAGTTCGAGGCTGCAATGAATCATAATCACACCACTGCACTCCAGCCTGGGTGAGACTCTGTCTTAAATTTTAAAAAATCTTCGCAGTGAACCCTAAAAATTTAGTACTATTCTATTCCATATTACATGTGGGGAAACTGAGGTCTAGAGACATAAAATAACTCCCTCCAGGTGACTTGGCCATGCAGGGATAGGGTCAGGGTGCACACCTCATTAGTCTGACTGCAGAGCACAGGCATGCACAGAGCTCTGTGGTAGACTGATGGTAGAAAGTTCCACGTCAGACTGGGAAAGCCGGAGCAGGCCGCACACACGGAGGAGGCAGCATTTGATTGGAACCAGAAGACAGGAGAATGCTAGCCAAACAACTAACATGCACCAAAGCCTGGGTAGGTCAAGGTCGTTTCACCTGGTGGGCCCCACACGTGGTGTTGCCAAGTGAAGTTCCCAGCGTGGGTGGGGCACAGGGGCTCCAGAGGCGGGAAGTGGCAGCGCCGATGCAGCCATGTCAGAGAGGGCCTGGGGGCCCTGTGAAGGCTGGGGCCGGTCTCGTCAGGCGGGGAGCCCCGGAGGAAGGCAGGGATCCCGGGTTGGGAAGCACACAGGGGCTACGTGTGCCTGGAGGAATGCGGTGGGCCGTAGAGAAGATTCCTGGGTGTGGGACCAACTCCATGGCCACTGCAATGGCCCAGGTGGGCACGGCGGGGACGTGAGGCAGTGGCAGCGGGAATGGGACTTACCATGACTCGGCGAACACATGGATGCACAAGCGTGGCAGGACAGATGGATGGTTACCGCTCTCTGTGTGATAAGCAGCAGAAACTGACTCACTCAAGTGACAAAGGGACCATGTCTGAAGGGTGCTGGTCAGCACAGCTCACAGATACGGAGAGATGACATCCCAGCCTCAGAAGGGGCAGGCCCAGAGCAGCCCAAAGGCCTCCAGTGCCATAAGGTTGAGGCTCGACTTTCCAGTCTTGCGAACAGTGGGACTTGCTTGGTTCTGAGGCTCCATTTTGTTTTGTCTCTCTTTGACTCTAAATGTGGCCAAACTCTTGCAATACAGTCTACTGTCAGAACAGACATATATCCACATCTACAGGACAGGAAGCATGGGGCTGGGGGGATGAAGCACAGGCCTTAAATCTGACACCCTAGAGAATCCGGTGGGGCCAGGCCAAGGTCCTTCCAAGAATGCAATCCAGCCTTCCCCTCTACCACTCTAGAAAAGATTGAGGTGAACTTTCCGGTTTTTTTGTTTTTTTTTGAGACAGAGTCTCACTCTGTTACCTGGACTAGAGTGCCGTGGCATTAGTGTAGCTCACAGCAACTCAAACTCCTGGGCTTAAACGATCCTCCTGCCTCAGCCTCCCAAGTAGCTGGGACTACAGGCATGCACCACCATGCCCGGCTATTTTTTCTATATATTTTTTAGTCGTCTGGCTAGTTTCTATTTTTAGTAGAGATGGGGTCTCACTCTTGCTCAGGCTGCTCTCAAACTCCTGACCTTGGGCGAAATCTCATGCCTCAGCCTCCCAGAGTACTAGGATTACAGGCGTGAGCCACTGCACCCAGCCAAACTCTCCATTTTTAAAGTAAAATAGTTTGTTTTTCCATGAGTGAAAAATGTTAGGATTTATAGCACATATTACCTGTGATCATAAAATACAAACTGGTTTCAAGATGAACTCCCCACAGTTTACAAGGAAGTTCCTCGACAGCAGTAGTTCTCCCTGGGCCATGGGGGCAGGTCAGCTCACCATGGACTGTGCCCACCGGGGAGGGTCCTGCACACGGCGCTGTCAGAACTTGAGGGCTGAAGGAGGAGGGAACAAATTGGTCAGAGCATGGTGGACACTGGGCTTCTCGGGGAATAAGCATATGTTTAGGAGGCCACACACCTGGGGCAGGTACTACTGTGTGCTCTGGGGCAAACCCGCTTACCTCTGTGAATCTCCGTTTCCTCAGAAACTTCAGCAGAGATGGCTGCCCCAGATCCCACCTCCTTAGATTCTGATTCAGTAAGTCTGAGCTATTGAAGAAGGGCCATGGGCCATGTGATGAGCAACTAGGGTTAAAACTGATCTACAGGAACACCCCAGAGTTTTCCACAATCGCTCCTTCCTTCATTCATTCACCCATTCATTCAACTCCTGGTTTCTGAGCACACACTACGTGCCAGGGTCTGTGCCGGTGCTGGGGCCAGAGCAATGGTCAAGACAGACGGGACTCACTGCCTCGTGGAACTTATACTCTTAGAAGCATTTGCCAATAAATTAATCTGATCAGAGAAAAGGTGTCATCACATCAATTGTGCAGATGGATGTCAGCTGGTTATCCCCTGCTGGGAGCTTCCTGGAATTGCCTTAGCTCCTGAGTCCTAAACATTGTTATTGACAATTCTAGACTTAGAGAAAGTTTCAGTTTGCTATACCCCAGGGCACTTCCGTTCCAAACGAACATTCAGCAAGCTCACTTCACATTTCACTGTGGCACATTTCAGTGGGCACCTTGTAGCGGGAGGGAGGCCAGCTTGGGCCTTAAATGATATTCTTTCTCCAGCCCACCATTTCTTCTGGTGTAGCTATTAAATCACAGTGATAACTTGTGATTTGACAACTTGCACTACCTTGTGGCATGTCTCTAAGCATAAATTTGAGTCTTTGGTGTTGAGTTCCTGCCATGGGAAGTCTCTGATGCCTTCCCTGCCACCCCCAGGTCTCAGCTGTCCACACAGAGCAGAGCAGAACAGAGCAGAAGTGTGTGCCGGTGGTCACACATCAGCTCCCCTGGACCATTTGGGGGAATGAGAACTAGTTGTGGGTGTAGGTTAGAAACTGTAGTCTGCCCCTTTCTGAATTCTGTGCAGATTTAGAACATAAAACAGCTTTTCAGACAGGGAATTTAATAGTAGCCAATTAGACTTAGAACTAAATCAAGCAATGAGACGGTTAACGTGGACTGCCTGGGTGCTATGCACTTTCTTGGGAGCAGAAGTGTGGAGCCCAGACTGGGAAGAGCCTGCCAGGGTGGAAAGAGGAAGCTCCAGCTCATGCATGTGTGGTCAGGGGAGGGAGGCTACAGCATGGAGGGGAGGAACAGGAGCACCCAGGACCTGTGGGGTTCAACAATGTTGCCTTCACAATGAAAAATAAACCAACTTGGGAGGCTGCATGTCTTAATGCAGGTTCCAGGGATATCTGCATCTCTTGGCAGATACAAATGAGTGAATATTTTCTTAGACAACTATTTTTATCTGGCATCCCTAAAACGGCTCCAGCATCCTTGGTGCCTATCGTAGCCTCTGCAAGTGGCAGGCGTCAGTAAATGTTGGTGAATAAACAACTGAGTGACCGATGGAATGGTTGAATAAATCCTAGAATCTTGATTATAATAGTAACTAAGCAAAGCAATACCAATTGCTAACATTGGCTTTGGTACAGTGGAGATGGATTTAGGCTTGGAGGAGGGCTTAGCTCTTGCTTCAGCACAGACCAGTAGATAAGAACAAGGGTGTCATTGGCATCAACTGTCTTGGGTTCAAATTCCCAGCTCAGCCACTTGCTAACTGAGGCCCTGGGTATGTTACCCAACGTCTCTGTACTTTGGTTTCTCCAAATATTAAATGGGGTAGTAATAGTACTGCCCGTGTGTGTGTGTGTGTGTGTGTGTGTGTGAGTGTGAGTGTGTGTGAGTGTGTGTGAGTGTGTGTGTGAGTGTGTGAGAGTGTGTGAGTGTGTGTGTGTGTGTGAGTGTGTGTGAGAGTGTGTGTGTGTGTGTGTGAGAGAGTGTGTGTGTGAGTGTGTGTGTGTGTGTGTGTGTGTGTGTGTGTGTGTGTGTGTGTGTGAAGGGAGTTTGTGAGATGCTTAGAGCCAGGCCTGGCAAGTAGTAAAGTCTGAAATTGTTAACTATTAATATTACTGTTAGTTGTAATGGTAGCTATATCCATTTGGAAACTTGGGTAACCTAAATCTCAATTTCCTCCTCTGTGAATATGAACAGGAATATATTCTTCACAGAATGGCTGTAAACGACAAGTGGATAATGTGGATAACACTATCTGGCACAAAATCTCTGTTCAAGCCTTATCACTTGACTTTTTCAGACCTAGAGCACCTGGTTACAGTTTTATATTGCCTGCATCTTCACTTCCTCCTTCCCCCCTTACAACTTAATAAATACACGAAACTGCAAGTGACTATATTCTCAAATCAAATTACATTTAAGGTTTCAAATAATTGAGCAATTACCAAAGAGAGGTGATTGTTCAGTGAGAGCAGAACGCACCACACCCATATCTATAATGACAGTTTTAAAAACCATCTTGGCACTCATTTTCCCAGTGTATGGAATGGCCCTCAGTGCCAGAGGCTCCAACTGTCCTGATAAATGTCACAATTCTGCCGGGGCTGATGCGTCTGACATTGACATGGCCACTCTCACGCTCGGAGGTACAGCTCTCGAGAGCCCCCGCCATGTGGTGTTCCAGAAGCCCCTTCAGAGCGGGACCACCACAGAGCCCCCAGCTTCCTCACCGAGAGGAGTGGGGGAATTTTAAAGTGGGACCCTTGGGCAATCCCCCGGCTCTTCCCCAAACAGTCACAGGGTCTGCAGCAGACGCAGGACACAGGCGACGGCTCCTGAGAGGAAATGTGACTGGGCAGAAGTGCTGGATAAAGGGAACTTCTGGGCTGGCTTTGTCCAGAAATTTCCTGTTGAGTGTTTCACTTCACATTTAGGAAAGGATTGAGGAACTCCTGGGAATCCAGTTAACAAAGGTTTAGAACGCAACGAAGAGAAATTCTACACCCGTGTCTGGCTCTCAGGGCCTCCTGGGCACTGCTGCATGCAAAGGCTGGGAGACCTGGCCTCTCTTCTCAGAACCTGACCCATATCACATCTCGTTTTTGTTCCTCAGTTTTCTGGTGGTTCTGAGCATGCACTTGGCATTGTCTGTTTTTTTTTTTCCTTCCAGGTCTTAAAAAAAGAAAGAACCAGGAAGCACTGGAAGTGGTTTGTCTCTTCACGCACACCCACGCCTGTGCAAAGGGCACCAGAATAATCACCCGTCCCCCCAAAATGCTTTTCCATCTCTTCTCTTTCTACCAATAACCTTGCTCCAGGGAAGACCTGTTGGAATTATTTATTTTTTTAAAAAAAAACCAGAATGAAAAACAAAATACAGGCTAGACCAGTGAATACAATATTTAAAGTATGCACTAAAACATCATGCAGAAAAGAATATGTATCTTTCAAAGAGGGCATCTCACTAGTACTTATCCTTAGATTTTAAAGAGCAATTTTTGGAAGACTGGAGAGGAAAAAAAATAGAGTGCAGGTTTTTCTTTTCATTTCATGGATCCTTAACCCATATTTAATGCAGATTCTGGATTTTAGACACAGCAAGTGTGCTTGTAATTATTTCAAACAGTTAAAAAAGCTAGTTAATGATGTTCAACATAAGTAATCATGTTAAATAGTAAAATTTAATTTCTTAAAAACTTAAATCCTCATATCTTCTGGAATGCATTGTACTGTAGGATGTCTGAGTAAATTAAATTCTCTCCCGCACACTAAAGCATCAATTTCCTTATGGTAATTATCTGCTAGATTGGATCTGTCAGAGGCAGGGAAGCAAGCCTGACATTATACCCTCTTTACAAAAAATGATTACAAAAAATTAAGACGAATGAGTAAAATTAAGGCTGTGGCTGTAAGCCTCTATAAAGCTCTCATGGATCACTCTACAGAAGATACCATTGTACTGGGGACTGAGCTTTTAATGACTAGCCGTATAATCAGGTGAAGTCCATTAAAGAACGGCAGAAGTAACCGATCACAGAGATAACAGTGAGAAATGATTTTCCGCCAAGTAGAAGCAATTTATTATACACAAAAACGCATTTCTAACAGAAGTGTCTGGATGGATAAGGAACTTGGTGAAGGTGACAGGATTTCTTTCCTGGAAAGTTTGAAAAAATGCTAAGGCACAGTGGTGGGTGTGTGCCCTTTTTTGCCTTGTGAGTCTCCGAGAGGGGTTCCAGGGAGAGCTAAGCAGGGCTCTGCCGGAGCAGGCTGCACTGCCGGGCACCTCCGGGGTCACGTTGCCACCCATATCTGAGTTCTCTGGTCTAGATTCCTCAGAAGCTAATTTGAACAGAGATATCCTTCAGTTCTGTATTGGACTGTCGCTGGTTGCCCCGTGGATAAGGGAATTGTTAATCTGCTGTTGTTAAACCCAGCCGTGTGTGAAAGCACTTAGGGAATATAATTGCATGGCTATCAGGGCCAGCACATTAGTTTAATTAACTCTAAGGCAAAGAAAAAGCAAAATCCCCATGGAATAGTAAGGAAAGCTGCCCGATCTTTGGAAGTGAATTAGTAATGAAAAATGCATGACTTGGTGTTCAAGGCCCAGCACAGCTACCATCCCGTCATCTCCCAAGTCCCTCCCCCACCACCCCAGAATACTGTCTCTGCTAGTCCTGCTCATGCCTTTTGTCTGGGATATTCATTTCCAAGGGCTCCCTCTCCTCTTTGTAATGTCTGAAGCTGAGGATCAATTCCCTCAGCCATGGTCATCCCCTTTTCTAGGCTTCAGTTTCCTGATCTGTAAAATGGGATTGTTAATGACAGCTCGGCCTCTCAGGTTTACCAGAGCATCACAGGAGCCCGGACTTGGTGACCTGCCGACAGGTACACGCTAACTGTGACCTCACAATGGCACTTCACCTGGCTTCACCATCCAGCGTGCGTCCCTCTCGCCCCCCTCCGTGAGCTCCGAGAGGGCTGGGGATGTGTTGTTTTCATTGTCTTACACACCTTACATAGCACCGTACACAACGCACCTTACACAACACTGGCAGATAGTGGGCGCTTTAAAATGATTGTGGAACGCAAAATGTGAAGGAAGAACTGGAATTTTTCTAGTCTTGAGTGGACTAGAGGCAATGAATTCTCATTTTTAAGCCACAGTTTGCCTACATTCGAGTTCCACAGGTAATCTGGTTTGTGGCTTTCTTGCCTGTCTGGCACTAACTACGGCAAACGGGTGCTGGGTGAGCTGCACACGCTCAGCCCACTGGCTTGGAGACCTAGAAGCTGTCAGTTTAACGCAAGCCTTGTCCTGAAGTATATTTGCTCTAGAACAAGCAGAAGTGAGATTGTGTGAGGTAGTTTTCCAATGACAATTTTGGGAACCCAAAAGTACTTCATTTGTCACAGATGTGTATGGCATTTCCTGAGATGATCCCAGGGGGCGAAGGCAGCCTTCCTTGGGTGCCCTTGGCGGTGGCGGTGCCAGGCAGAGGCTGCTCAGACGGTTACTGGGGCCAGCCCATAGTCTCAGCCCTCATCTTGGTGTTCAGAGTCCTTCACGGTCTCATCTGCAGGTTCTGCTTGAATGCCACCTGCCCCTGCCTGCTCTGGCTGCATGGACTGGTGCACCCTTCTCTCAGCAACCCACCTGGCTCAACACATCTGTGTCATTGCTCACACCCACTCGCAGTTGGCACTCTTGCTCCCTGTCTTCATCAGAAAGACTCCTGAGCACTCTTAAGGCAAAGTTCTCTACGTTGGCTTCTCTGATGTGCTCAGGGAAAATGCACTGCCTTCTGTAAACTTTGTTTATATTTCCATAAAAGCACTGAGGAAATTATGCTGCCAGCTAATTGGATACATGTCTGTCTGTTGTACCAGGGACATAGTTATTTAAAGGCACAGAGCATATTTTATGTTCTTAATGTATACCTGCAACAGTCTGGAAGCCTGCCCTGATACAAACAGTAGCTAAGAGGAAATAATCTTACTCCTAAGTGACCATCAATATAAAATATCTCCAAAAATGGTGCAAAATATTTATTTACCTATCACAGTGAGTAAACCTCCTTTTTCTCTCAACCCTGCAACCTCCAATGGTCTGCTGATCCTTCCTGGTCTTTCTCTTTCTTTCTTCTTGCTGCCAATACTGATCATTCCTCATAGCATCAGTTTTGGTTATAATTATGGTAAATATGTATAACATAAAATTTATCATCTTAGCCATTCCTAAGTGTACGGTTCAGTAGTGTTAAATGCATTCATCTATTGTGCTGCCATCCCCACCGTCCATCTCCAGAACCTTCTCATCCTCCTGAACTGATGCTCGTAAACACTCATCCCCCATTCCGCTCTCCCACCCAGCCCTGGAAAACCACCGTTCTCCCTTCTGTCTCTATGAATTTGACTTCTCCAGATACCTCTCACTAGGGGAATCATCCAGTGTTTGTCCTTTTATGACTGGATTATTTTGCTTAGAACCATGTCTCCATGTTTCATCCACTGAAACTTAGCATGTGTTAAACTTTCCTTCATTTTTAAGGCTGAATAATATTCCATTGTGTGTGAATACATACACACATACACACACACACACACCACCACATTTTGTTTTATCCATTCATCTATCAATAAGCAATCAAGTTGATTCTACCTTTTGGCTATTGTGAATAAAGCTGCTATGAATACAGATGTACAAATATTTCTTCAAGACGCTGCTTTCTTCTGGCTATATATCTAGAAGTGGAATGACTGGACCATATATTTAATTTTTTGAGGAACTGCCATATTGTTTCTTATAGGAGCTGAACCAGTTTACATTTCCACCATCAATGTACGAGGGTTCTAATTTCTCTACATCCTTGCCAATGCTTGCTTTTTCTTTTTTAAATAGAAGTCATCTTAACAGGTATGTAGGGACATCTCATTGTGGTTTTGATTCATATTTCCCTAATGATTAGTTGATCATGTTTTCATGTGTTTTTGGCCATTTGTATATCTTCTTTGGAGAAATGTGTTTATTCAAGTCATTTGCTTATTTTTAAAATTGAGTTATTTGTTGTTGTTGAGTTATAGGAGGAATGTATATACTCTGCATATTATCTGCTTATCAGCTATGTGATTTGCAAGTACTTTCCCCCATTCTGTAGATTGCCTTTTCATTCTGTTGATTGTGCCCCTTGATGCACAGAAGTTTTTAATGTTGACATAATCTAACTTAACCATTTCTATTTTTGTTACCTGTGCTTTAAGTGTCATATCCTAGAAATCATTGCCAAATTCAATGTCATAAAGCTTTCCCCCTATGTTTTCTTTGAAGGGTTTTCTTATTTTAGGTCTAACATTTAGGTTTTTGATCCATTTCAAGGTAATTTTTGCATATGGTATAAGGTAAGGGTCCAAATTCTCTCATAGTATAAGTTTTATGCTAACAAATTTTGGTCTTTAATATTTTTGTTATTTATGAGATACATCTTCCCCTTAAAGGGCCAAGGAGGGGTAAAGATGAGATTCGGAGAGACAAGTACAATATCATCCTGCCATATTTGTATTCATCAACATCTAACTCAATAAATGTTTGTACATTGAATACAAATCTACATAAAGACAGAGAAATGCACACCTTCGGTCTGTACCGCAGACCACTCTGTTTGCATGCTTCACATTTAGAGCAGAATCTCATTCTTTAACTGCATTTCTCCAGAACCAGGAGAGAGGAGCCAGCGATGATGTCAAGAGAGGGCTTTGTGCGACCCTGTCATTGCAGCGGGGATGTTGGGGAAGCCACATGTTTTCTGCATTGAACATTCCTAACACCATCGTCCGGGTGGGGCACGCCTGTCTCTAGGGAGGTCTGAAATAGGTGACCAAACCCAGTAAATGCAAATTAAGGTCTTTGAAATTGGACAGAGCTAGTGCAGATTGATAACTCAAAGTTCAGGATGGGACCATAGATAGGAAGGGGCTGAACTTTGAGAATTAGAAAGAAGGAGCACATCAGTTGTTTAATAACTTTCAAAAACCTTGTGCTCTCCATGGGGAGGTTTCCAGAAGACCCTGGGTTCCCGAGAAACATGGTAACAGAAATGCTAGGGAATAGAGATCTGGTTCCTGCACCATGGGAAGTTGGCCCTGGAGTAACAGGGTACAGTGAAATCTATCAGATGACCAAACTATGGCGGGACTGTCTTGACCTCCCTGGGCTCCAGGTCTGGGCCATTGATTCATGAGAATAACTTGAGTATAATATTGGCTGAAGCAGACCAAATGCCCTTGGGTCCCCTCCCCCACCCCTGTGATGCTTCTGGGTGAGACTTAGGCATCTAAGGCCCTTAAGATTGTGACCTACACCCTTAGAACATGTAAACTGAAGTCCAAGGTGAGAGAACCTCACGGTCCCACTGTGTACCCAGTGCTCTGTAGGTGAGCTCCCCCACTGCGGCTTCTGTCATGAATGACCAGAAAGGCGACATATCCATGGAAGTAATTATGATCATGTTTATCTACTGCCATGGACTGAAGGCTTATATCCCCCTAAAAATTTTATGTTGAAACCTAACACCCAAGGCGATGTATTAGGAGCTGAAGGATTTGGGGAGTTATTAGGTCATGGGGGCTCAGCGCTCACAAATGTGGTTAGTGCTCTTATAAAAGAGACCCCAGAGAGCTCTCTCACCCCTCTGCCACGTGAGGACATAGCTCGATGGCTACGCATGAACCGGGAAGCCAGCCTCACCAGACAGCAGCTCTGTTGGCGCCTTGACTTTGGGCTTCCCAGTCTCCAGAACTGTGAGAGGTAAATTTCCGTTGTTTATAAGCCAGTCAGTCTATAGTAGTTTGTTATCCTGGCCCAAGCAGACTAAAACTCTTATAATCCCAGCAAGCACCTGCAGTAGGCTGCATAATCCTCATAGGTGCTTCACGGTTGGCTGATATGGCCAGGGATGTTCTCCTTCTCCTTGTTCACAGTGTCCTAAAAACAGAGATAGCAAAGAGCTTACAGATCCTTGATGCCAACAGATTCAATTCACACGGGGGCACCAGAGGAGAAGCCACGTGAGCAGTAGAGATGGCGCAGATGGCTGAAGGCTGAACTTGCTGTGCTGGGTCATCTTTTTGTGTCATCTCTACTCCTACAATTAATTCCTCCAGGCCAATCGACAAGATTTAATGATTTCTGAGACCATAGAAAAATGTATCATATCAAATGTTTTATCCTAAATAATTACAGACTATTGGCCTAACTAAGTTTGAATTACTTAATTGGCTGAAAAACTGTTTGGACAGCGTGGCAGTCTACACAAAGGACTTAATTATTCTGTAGGCAAAGTTAATAGTAGAAAAATCCAAACTGTGCTTCAAAATAAACTCAGGAATGAGCTGGGGATGCTAAGAGGAGACCTTGCCTGTGATCTGAAATCAAGGGAGCAGATTTGCAGCTAAAGAACAGATAGGAACATTTCTTTTGGGTTAAAATAGAAAACCAGCCTGGTGTCAAAGGAATATGAGGAGCTTCCGTAGTACATTTTCCTTTCTGAACCAACCAATGATATGGATATGAGAAAGGGACCCTCAGTGACAATGGACATTTCAGGGCATCAGAGGCCAGAGGCATTGTATCTTGATCAGCTTGCTCTGCTACCCGCCCAGCTCCCTCTGTCAGATTCAGCAAGGGGAATTCCTTTATTTTGTTCTAAAATAAGCCGTGGCAGCAGCCCACTGCCTGAGGGGGTTCACCACCCCCTCACTGCGACCCTCTACTGGCAGGCAGCCCTACCAACATGCAAACCTCTCTCATAAATCCACACACAACTGTGCCCATTCCACACACAAAATCGCCTCCAAATGTCTGCGCACGTGACCACTGTGCAAAATTCTTTTTAGTCACGCTATGTAAGGTCTCACATCTATCTGGAGGTAGAATATAGTGTAGAATATATGTCCTGGGACATAGGAGACATTTAATACACGTTTGCTAAAATAGTGAAAGATTAAAAGTGAATGAGTTTGCAATTTTTTCATCTCAACCTCAAATGTGAGGAGTCATATGAGACAAGTGGTTGAGGATAAATGGATACTACTTTCTACCTCTCATGTTTGTGAATTTCAATTTCCTTCTTCCAGCACCTGTCAAGTTATGACATATGCTGGACAATTTTTCTTCCCTTAAAGGACATAATTTCCAGTTTTATAGGACAAATGGCATATAGATAAAAAGTTATGAAACAATTTATTAAATAGGGTTCAGAGTGCAATAAAATGATGAGGAATGAGTCACTAATTCCCCCAGGGGTTAGAAGGCTTCACCAAGCATGAGATATTATCATTGATGTTCTCTACGTTTAGGGTGAGGAAGTTGGTGGAGAAAGGCAGGCGTTGTAGGCAAAAGCTAGAGAACATATAGAGTAGCATGAAACAAGCACCGGTGGTCTGCCATAGCAGTGGTGGGAAAGGGTGGTGGCACACCGAAAATGAGCCTGGAAGGAAAGGAGGTAGTACCACGAGACCCTGTTCTGAAAAACTGGTATCCCTGCTAAGGGGTTGGGCCGTGCTGTGAAAGTAAATGGGAGCCACTGAAGTATTTTCAGCAAACAGTTAAATGGACACATTCATGTTTTAGAGCCATCACACGGCAGCACTGAGCATGTTTTAGAGCCATCACACGGCAGCACCGAGCATGTTTTAGAGCCATTATGTGGCAGCACCAAGCATGTTTTAGAGCCATCACGTGGCAGCACTGAGCATGTTTTAGAGCCATTACGTGGCAGCACCAAGCATGTTTTAGAGCCATCACGTGGCAGCACTGAGCATGTTTTAGAGCCATCACGTGGCAGCACTGAGCATGTTTTAGAGCCATTACGTGGAAGCACCGAGCATGTTTTAGAGCCATTACGTGGAAGCACCGAGCATGTTTTAGAGCCATTATGTGGCAGCACCAAGCATGTTTTAGAGCCATCACGTGGCAGCACCAAGCATGTTTTAGAGCCATTACGTGGAAGCACCGAGCATGTTTTAGAGCCATTATGTGGCAACACCAAGCATGTTTTAGAGCCATTACGTGGAAGCACCGAGCATGTTTTAGAGCCATCACGTGGCAGCACTGAGCATGTTTTAGAGCCATCACGTGGCAGCATTGGGAAGACGGGTTTGAATGAGACAGTCAGAAAGGGGTAAAGAAGAGAGAAGGAGGAAGGAATGGGGGGAGGAGGAAGGAAAGAGAGAGACCAGCGAAAGGCTGTTATAAAATGTCAGACATAAAACATTGAGGACCTAAACTAGAGGCAAATGAGAGAGGAATGGCAGGAAGATAAATGTGTAAAAATGAGCAGACATATTCAGCAGAACTTGAGGACTAGAGGGTAGTCACTACCCTCAAGTTCACTAGAACTTGAGGGCAGAGATGCCCATGGGCACAGAGGGAAGAATTAAGAACTTAGGATTGCTCTCCAGTAGCCAGCTTAGGTGACACAGTGCGTGGGGCAGCAACTAAGAGAACGAAGACAGGAAAAGGAGCAAGTTTGGAGTGAGGGGAAGAGTGGGAAATAAGGAATTCAGATTTGAATCAGCAGAGCTTAGCTGTGTGAGTGACAGCCAGTGGAGCTGTCCAGTTAAGCTCAGGAATGAGACGCAGGATTCCCGACCACAGGGCTGGATCCGGGCTGGCTGTCCAGGTTTGTTTGTGGATCACCGGCAGATAGAAGGCACCTTGGTAGGGAAGTCGCACCTGAATCGCATTTCCCTGTGTGCAGTCTCTTTCCTATTCAAAACTTCCTGTACTCAATTCAAAGTCATCTTAAGACACTCATAGATCGTTTATATCTTCATTTAATCCTTCTTTACAGGCAAGAGTCCAAAGTCCATATGCTGGCCTTTAAGGATCCTTTAGCGTCTGGCCCTCGCCGGCCTTCTGTCTTCCCTTACAAATACCTGCACCAGCAATTCTCACAGAGTTATCTGTGGAAACCCGGGGTACCCCCCACTCTTTCAGATGTCTGTGAGATCAAATCATGAATGTCCATTTGAAGTGCATATTTGGTTTAACGATTCAGCTAGAGAAGCAGAACCAGTAACGTATGTATGTGTGTGTAGGTATGTATGTATATGTGTATATATGTACATATGCATGCACATACACACTCATATGTAATTCATAAAATGACCTTAGTATAGAGTGGGCTGGCTAAGCAGCCTGCAACAGGCTGTGATCATTCTAAGCCTGAAGCCCCCGCAGGCTGCTGGGAAGGAAGGTCAGAAGCAGCTGGACCCCCACGGGCTGGAAAGAGAGCAGACTCAAACCTGTGTCTGCGCTGGCCACCTCCGATCCTATTGGCAAGGGTATCCTGCGGACACCAGGCCCTTCCTCAAGGAACAACACATACGGGGGCCCAGGCGTCAGAGGAACCGAGGAGGATCTGGAGGAGGGTCCTCCGTTCCTAGCGTCTGTCTGAGCAGCTGGGGAGGGGAGAGTGTGTGTGCTACAAAATGGCTCTTGTCTCCCTTTTACCTTCACCCTCCCTTCCTTGAGAAAATCTCCCTTATAGCCCACCCTTCCTGGAAATATATCAGAACAGGAATTCCGGGGCGTGGAGTTCAGCCTGGCCAAAGTGATGCATCAAAAACCATCACAACTTAATGCACCAATTGATTATCAACAGAACATGGTTTCCAATTGCACATTGCAACTAATTTTGCAGAATCTACCACTCTGCAATTTTTGGTTTAGAATCAAAGAACAATATCCACTATTATCCAACAAAGCTGCTAATATACGCCTCTCCTTACCAATTATTTGTGTGAGGCTTGGCTTCCTTCATATTCTTAAACCGAAAATACCTATTGCCACAGATTTGGAAAGCAGAAGCAGGCACAAGAACCCAGCTCTCTTCTGTTAAGCCAGACATTAAAGAGATTTGCAAAAAATGTAAAATCATGACACTCTTCTTATTACATTTCTTGTGGTTTTAGAAAATATGGTTATTTTTCATAAAAAGTAATGTGCTCATAGGTAATGGCTTTATTGTTGTGATTTCAAAATGACTTAATACAGATTTTTAAATTTCTAAGTTTTAATTTCTAATACAGTAAATATGGACAATATAACCCACATGAACAAAAGGCCTGGGAATTTTAATAATTTTTAACGGTTTCAAGAAGTCCTGAGACAAAAATGTCTGAGAACTGCCGCCCAATGTGACAGAGGAAAGTGTCGGTTCTGATCTCTTAAGTCGAGCCACGCAGGTTCCTCCCTTGGACTTGTTCCCTTGCTGCCCTGAATGTTCTCCTCTCCATACCCATCACTGAACTCCTTGGAATTCTCCAGGGCTCAGCGTAAGTCATTAATCCCAGGAAGCCTTGTTTATTCTCCACTGAAGAAGAATCCTTCATCCCTTCCTTAAGGCCTTCGTTCCTCCTAGCGACACCTTCTTCACCTCGGACCTTGCCTCACCTTTCGGAATTTATCCCTGCAACTGGAACATGTTATAACCCCTCAAAGAACTCAGCTTTGCTGCCTTGTTGGAGTGAGTCCCCAGGTGTGTGTTAACTGAGTAACTGGACCAGTCAGCACCAGACACTCAAATTTGTCCTAAAGACTGAGACGTACAGGAGATCTTGATTAAAATAAGAAAAAAAAAAAAAAAGAAAGAAAGAAAGGGAGAGGATGCTGTTCAGAATCCAGGCTGGTGTATCTAACTCCCAGAGAAGCAGCCACAGAACATTCACTTATTCTGAAATGGAACATACACATAAAGTAAGATGTTCTTTTGAAAAAATTTAGCAGTTCCATCTGACTTTGAGTCACAAAATTTGAATTTGGGTATTTTCAAAGAAATAGTTTCTCTCGTTCAGTAATATTTAGAGTGAGTGATACTTGACTAAATGTAGTTCATAGTCATTTGCAGTCAGACTGTAAAGTGTCTGACACTGGCTGACGGCAGAAGATCTGTTAGGAGTAGAAAGGTTAGGGGTGTGAGGAAGCCGTACCTGGGCTAGATTCCTCATCCCACTATGAACTGGTCTGTCAGCTTGGACATGCCATCTGAATTCCGGCTTCCTCATCAGTGAGATGTAAGAAATAATACCCGCTCGCAGGGCAGTTGGAACAACTCAGTGAAGTGTTCCCTGGGCCTGGCACGGGGGCGGTGCTGAAGGCACGCTTGTGGTCTGGCTTTCCTCTCTTCCACCTGCTCCCCAACCTTCCTGCTTAAAGCAAGGTCTCTAAGTGGATTCAGCACTATAATTTTGTTTAGATCATCACCTGAAAAATCTAAAAAAGGTATAATAAAATTATTTAAGAATCTGGATAATTAGTCCAAAATAAAAAAAAAAACCTTTAAAATTGACTTTCGATGTCCTTTTATATTATTAATAATATATATGTGTATACATACACACATATCTATATATATATATATATTTTTTTTTTTTTTTGAGACAGGGTTTCATTCTTGTCACCCAGCCCAGAGTGCAGTGGCACAATCATAGTTCACTATGACATCAAACTCCTGGCTCAAGTTATCCTTCTACCTTAGCCTCCCGAGTAGCTGGGACCACAGGTGTGAGCCACTTTGCCTGGCCTATATTTTTATTTGAGCTTTAACTATTTCTACATCTTACATGGAGTCTTTTCCAATTTCCCTGACCTAAATGTTCTGTTGTTCCCCTGATGCTCTAAAACATGTATAATCTCCATCATATAATTTATCCTTAGTGATATATGGTCATATTGTTAATCAAGATTCCTCAACTAAAGCATTAGAACTTAAACATTTTGTGGGTCCCACATGCTCTGTCCGGTAAAATGTGTGTGCACATGCAAAAGCACACACACACAGACGCGCACAAGAGTTAGCATGTAATTACAGAGGGTTCCAGGCAGTCTGACGCTGGCCGAGTGGTATGCCCGCCGCAGACCCCGGTGGTAAGCAGTGGGCGGGACAGCACAAAGAAGGAGGGGACAGGAATGGAAGGGGGGTCGAGGTCGGCCAGAGCTTAGGTGAGGGAAAGTGGTCTGAAGGAGGAATTGCAGGGAGCAAAGAGAGGGAGTAAGTGGGAATGCAGATATGGAAGGAAAAGTATTGGAAATTCCTGATTTTCAGTCTTAGGAGTTTGAGGTTTAAATGTCTTCACTAAAGGGAAATTCTTGGAGTCCTAGGTGAGCCATCACCCATCCGCCCATCCTGATTGCAAATATTTGTAAGTACCTAATATGTGCCTGGCTAGGTACAACACCCTGGTTGTTAGCAAGATGAATAAACATGACTGTAAACAAAATGAATAAAACCAGACTTCAAGGAACAGGAAAGGAAAATACATAAACTGATCCTTTCATTACAATGAGATCATTGCTATATCACATACAACATCTAAGTAAGACAGTACTAGAAGTAACAGACACAGAAGGATTTATTTGAGAGCTGTGGGGCCTAGGATGGCTCTTGGCACCCTGCCTGGGCACGTATGTGAGTTGTGGTGTCTCCGGCTTCTTGGTGGCTGGAGGCCAGGAGCAGACATTTAGTGGGGATGGTACCAGGGCCGGGGCAGGGTGGAGAAGGGCAGTGTGTTAGATGCATGGTCCACACAGACCAAGACGGGGGCCAAGATGTGTTTCAGAGGAACATTATTGTTAATAATAATAAGTAATACTTACTGAATGCTTCTAATGAGACAGGTACTTATATATGTTTTCTTTAACACCCACAATAACCCTAATCTTCCCAGTGGTAAGTGTGAGGCTTTGAGGACACAAATTCCTTGCCACAAGCCAGGCTCACGCTGGAGCCTGTGTCCCAGCCGCAGGCTCACTCGGACGGAAAGGCAGCTCTGACAGGGCCGGCCGTGTTGGCTTCGAGGACAAGGCCTAGCGGGGCACACAGCCACTTTCCAAGGGAATAGATCGTAGCTTTGATGGCATTTCCATGTGAACTTTGGAAGTTTTAGAAAGTTAGAAATTTAGAAAAATGAAAATCAAGTATTAAAAGACAGTTTCAACCAAAGGGCGAGCCAGTGCTCTTGTCCCGTGTCCACAGGCGGGGCTGCAGGAGTGCCCATCTCAGCCGAGTTAGAGATCCAGGGCCCCTCCAGGCACAGAATGGCTTCTCCCCCTTTACCCCAGCTAAGCCTCTCCTGCCTCCCCCTGCCCTCCACTTCAGAGCGCTGCCTTCCCCTCCGGCAGGAGTCGAACACGAGCAATTCACTCATGAGAGGTGTTTCTGGGGGAAAGGGTCCCTTCTCCGCAGGCCCTGCGAGAAAAGGAAACGGTGTTGTCGCCATGACTGAAGAGGGCTGAAACTTTCTGAAGAACAACACCCTTTTTTCGGGAGCCCGAGCCCCCAAGCGCCTTGAAGGACAAACCATAAAGAAGTCAAGGGAACTATGATCAAAGCACAACCAACATAAACAACATCACTCCCCACATTAGCTAACCTAACCTTTAAGCAGAGGGGGTAAAGGTTTTGCAAAGGTCCTGCTGGTTTGGAGAAATGCCAGATGCTCTCGCCTGCACGGTACCGCGGCTCCACGCCTGCACTCTGGGGAGCCGGCCCCAGGGCAGCCCCGCGTCCAGCGTGAGGGCCTGGCTGTCCAGCTGCGGTGGGAGGACGCTGCCAGCTCTCACAGAGCTGGGGCTCCAGTCCATTGCTCTTTAGCCAAGAGCTGACTTCACTGCACTAACAGTAAGAGTCCCCCGGAGGAGCGGCATCCGGACACCCTGGGTTGTCGTGAAGCCCCATCGGGGTGGATGAAAGGGGTCAGCATGTGCTTATTTGGGTTATTTTACTCTCCTAGGGACGTCTAGCAGACTTCTTGTGTGTAAGGCTTACTCAATGGAGAGGAGGGTGCTGGCCTCCTGGGCCTGGTAGCCACCGCAACCCGCCCTCCTCTGCGAACCGGCTTCTCTGGCACTCCTTCCTTCCGCACGGGCTCCCTCAGCTCCTTGGCTGACGTCCCTGAATTTCGGACGTGTCCACAGCGTCTCAGGCCCTTCGGGTGTGTGAACACTGCATGGCTGTCCCCGTGGCATTCTCGGAGTCTCTTTGAAAACCCAGGCTCTTACTGCCCTGTGTGTATTTCAGTCGTTAGTATGTAAGGCTTACTCGAGAGAGATCCTTTTATGCTTCTACTGGTAAAGTCATTACTAAATAATTCTTGGAGAGATACAGGCCACTGATTTTCTTCTATTTGCATCATCACACTTCAACTTATGTTGAAAGCTGAGCCTTTGGTCCTCTTGTTTTAGAAGTCTATTAATATTTCTGTGACCTTTACTGGATGGCAGTTGAGACATATTCTTTTAAATAGCAAAATCCAGAAAACCAATAACCTAAAATGCGCATTCCTGACCCTAGTTTGATAAACAAATCAAGGGAGATAAGTCCTTTCCTAAAGAAAAAATAAAGTCAAAATGATGTGTAAAGTTCAAGTAAAATGAGGACTATTATATGTTCCAATATTCTGTAGACGTGGATTCAGTACACCCTTTGATATGCTATATACAGCACTTTATGCGCCTGCAAACTCCATATTATGGCTAATATAATTTTCTTGCATTTTTAAGGGATTACATATTTAGTCAGCATCTGAATGATAAAATCAAAGGCAAGAAAAGAGAGCTCCCTGCTCAGTGAGCACAGCGGCTGCACCTCCACAGAGCACAGCTCTCACTCGGCACCTTCTCTGTCTTCATGCTGAATGTTTTTGTGTTTTTGTTAACATTGTTCCAAACTTTGTAGAGCCAAACTTGCCGACAGACCTGGGTCCAAATTTGCAGCCATGAGCCTACACTCCAGGGGGTCCAGGTGATCGAGGGCACAGAGTGAGGCAGACTCTCCCACCACTGTCCACCTCGCCAGGCACAGGCAGCATTGGGGGCACATCACACCCTGGAAGCCGAGCTTCTTACCAGGGCCTGGGTTGAATGGAGGCCACGCCGCCCTGAGGCATGCTGAGCCAGGGAAGCAACTGGAGGGCCAAGGTATCTTTTAGAATCTAGTCTAGGTGCTCCCCACGGCATCTAAAATGGTTGGTATCATTGTAGTCTATTTCAGCCAGCTGTAGTTTGGGGCCTAGGAGTCTGCAATTGCTCACGTTGGTCTTGGAACATCACAGTAAAGGACCTACGAGACATTTACCTTGAAACACTATGACTTTTTAGTGAACCTCTCCAGCAAGACTGGTTGCATTTGTTCTCTTAGGTAACTGACTGAGTATAGACAGTGTGTGATAAACCATTAACTGTTGGGGACCTGACATACTGACTTACATTTGGGATTGCTGGTCTGCAGTCATTCTTTCTAGCAGGAACTGGACCACTCAGCAGTGTTAGGAGACCACCTCCTCCACCTATCTGACTGTGTTCCTCCTTGATTTCTGCTTTGCCCAGTATGCTGCCCACCCGAAGCTTATGTCCCGAAGCTCAGCAAGCCTGCATAGGATCCAGCCTTAGCACTGGGGCTGTGCTTGTGCCCTGCCCAGAAGTACTCCCGGAGCAGGCAGGCTGGATCCTGTAACATGGACCTTCCAGTGCAGATCTCCCCCGGCCCTCCCCACAGTGCACCCGACAACCTCTCGACACCACACCCTCACCTTCCCCACCCCTCCTTGGCCCAGACACCTCTTCCTGCCTTTCCTCACCAGGTGCATTGCTGAGTCTCACTTTATTTTCTATCTGGTGACTCTACCCACAGAAGGCACAATAAAAGCAGCCTACCAGCACTAGAAAATAGATTTATGCTATACACTGTTTAGGGCTTTATTTCCAAAGTGTGAATGTCAGGAAGTAAAGCTGTCTATATGTACAGTTTACAAACTAGACCCAGTGCGTTTTGCCTTGGAAGCCCACACTGGGTAGCCAGCAATGTCTGGGCTGGCAGAGGGAAACCAGCCTTCTTCCTGTACTGCCTGCAGTCAGCAGGTAAGGTGGACAGGGCTGAAGCAACTCTTCAATGTCAATTTTCACCCGTGTGTGAGGAACCCACATTCATGGAGGGTAAAATGGGAATTGCTTTGACAATAGTAATTTTGAGTATATTCAAACCAACCATAATTGAAAAAAATACAAGTGCACCAAATAAAACCATCATAGTGTTTCTGAATACCATTTGGATAAAATGAATAAGGATTTATGACACAAAGTCAGAAAAAAAAGCACTGAAAACCAAAGCACCTAACCCAGAATATTTACATTTTCCTGTAGGATTATAAAAAACTTATTTTGTACCTACTGGATGCCCATACCCTATGGATCAGCAGTTGCCTCCCTGAATGCAATTCAAGAATTCTCATTTTCACAAAGTGTATTAATTTGGGTAAACAAAGGTCTTTTAGGGTAAAGATTTATAACTACTTTCAATGAAGTTATACCTTAAGTATATTTGTGTATATGTGTATATAGAAGTACACTTATCTTACAATAAGACATATTTTTATTTTTTAAAATGCAATGTAGTTTTTTTAAGAAAAATCACCCAACTTACTATGCTAAAGATTTAATTTTGTACTTGTCTGAGTTGAGAGATTATGCACGTTGATATTCTCTGTAGCCTCCTTAGCACACACATTGTTTAATGACCCTTTATTTATTGCTCCAATTGCTTGTTGACTTGAATACTTGGTGTGGCGCCCACAGGCTCCTGTGTCCCAGAGTTTCTGGTGCACTGGACTAGTGTAGATCACTATCCATGCTATCTCAGGTAATGAGATTCTTGTAATTATGGTCATAGCATTATTTATATATTTTTATGAGGTGACTGTTAATTCACTGTCAGCAAGTTGTGGCTCCCAGGAGTGAGTCAGTTGGCTCGGAGAGTGCAGGAGGCAGAACTTGGACCCTCTTCAGGGTGATTCTGAAACCCAGGTTCATAACCTGAATGCCACCTTGCCTTCCCAGGGTTACAGGAGAGTGGTGACGAAAAAACACCACTTTGAAGTAGATATTTTAATATATCAATCCTCAAAATCTATTTTGCCGAGAAACATATCTGTTCCTTATTTAATTATAGCTCCTTTATTTGTATTTTCCTTCTTTGCCTTTTATGTTTAGCAGTTTATGGATCAAAATGCAAAACTCTGTGCTTCCCAGAGATTAAAATAATCCGGTCTACACTGGGTTAAATGGAGCAAGCAGATTTAATTTAGGATATTCTCACTTATTAGAAAATAATTGTGGGTTTTTTAGGTCATTGCTACTACTGGATAATTGCCTTCTCTGACCATGAAGACAATTTGGATAATTATTAGGAGAGGGGTCTGATATTTTTTTTCGATCCTCAAGACAGTGCTTTATTTTGTGCATGAAACACTCATGGGAAGCAAATTAAATATTTTTAATGTAATCCGTATCTCATTAATTTCCTCAAGGATCTAAGGCATCTCCTAATACTGTAAGGATAGTAAAGTAGACACAGAGAAATCTAAAACCATGTGGAAAGAGGAGGAAAGCAAGCACACCCACCATTAGAATCAAAGGTTCTCACACTTGAATGTAGATCAGAATTGACTTAAAAGACTTAATAAAATGCCAGTTTTAAATACGGAAGCCTGGCTCAATTTTGTTCAAGTCTGTAAGTTACTATAATTATTTACTTCAGTTTGGAGCTTCTTGGCAGGCAAGGGGAAATGGAACCACTTTACCCTATGCAATTTCACTCCTGTATATATTATAAACCACCAAATTTTAAAAACGATCGAGGTGGGTGACTTAAATGGTTCTCATACTCAGAAACCAGTTCTTCAGGAGGGATAAACTTTTTTATGGTACTAAATTATTAAAAGGAATTTTTTGCATACCTTCATATATAAGGGACGTTGAAGAGTTTTAAGGATAGTGTCTTTTTTATAACTTCAAATTTTCCAATTTTAAAGAAATTCATGCCTACTGTAGTTTAACGGTATAAAAGTGTAATCACCTGTAATCCCAGAACTAATAACTACGACCCTTTTTTACACCTCCCAGCATTGTTCTATGCATACATATACTTAAAATTTAAATAGGATAATTAAATATATACTGTTGTAATATCTGCTTTGCACTTATCAATGCTGCCTGCATATCTTTCCATGAAAACAAATATTGAACTCTACTATTGCTTTAATGTATATATTGTATTTCAATATATCCATATATAACAATTTATCAAATTTCCTCTCCAGTGGCATTACATTGTTTCTATTTTCTCTCAGTTAAGTAAATGCTAAAGCTTTAATTCTTTATGCAGACATATTTGCTCACTAGTATAATTATTTTCTTAACAATGCCCTGAAAGTGAAATTGTTAAATTGAAAAATTTAACAATAATTTACTTATAAAGGCCCTTGAAACATTTGGGCAAATGTCCTCTGGAAAGGTGTTACCAACATCAACTCCTACTGATGGTATATAAAGATACCTATCTCTTCTCACCAGCACCAATTTGTGAGTGAAAAGTGAAATACTACAGTAATTTTCAGAGGTATAAACATTTTATCCATTCATATTTCTTATTTTTTGAATTTTTTTGTTAACATCATTTGCCTTGTTTTTATTGGTATAATCACTTTTTAAATCATGAGCTGTTTTTACAATGAGAATATGAATCATTTGTCTGACATATTTTCCCGACAGGTTTGTCTTAAAATGTTGGTGGTATGTTTTTGTGTTAAAAGTAGGGTGTTGTTTTTTTCATGACTTTTAGCTCAGTGTCATCTTTGGAAAATTTTCCAGACTCCTCACCTTATAAACAAATTCCCCTGAATTTCTAGGTAATCTGTAAATTATCTATTTAAGCCTGTATTCCAGGAGCAATTTGTTTTTAATGGGTCTAATTTATTTTTGCTTCCAAATAGCTGTCCCAATATCATCTATTGACAAAAATCTACCCTGCACTGAGGGATTTAAAATAATTTCATCAGATCACTTCTATTTTCTATTCTATTCTGTCATGAGTACCTTATTTTTTCATATTATTGTACTTTCATAATATCTTTACAATGTTAAACTGTAACATCCTTAATTGCTAGAATAAAGCTATTAGCATGCATGTTCTCCTTTAGGTGAATTCTACAATTACTAACATCTTCTCCCTAAGAGCTATAAAAATGCAGAGGTTCTCTATGTGTGCGCTATCCCTAGGGATAAATAAAAGCTGAGAGGGCAATATTGTAGGAGAGACTGCCGGGGGGCAAGGAATAAGGGTCAAGTTGCTACTCAAGGAGGAGGCACAACTGTGCTGGTTCTTGGTGTATAAAAATAATCCGAGACTAGAATTCAGAATTCGAAGAGCAGATACACATCCCTGAGACTATCTTCCTTGACTGTGATATCTGCAGTTGGACTGCTGACCACAGGAGCCCAAAGACTTCAACTTTCACTTGCAGGTCAGGGCCAGGAACACTAATATTTCTCCGTGGTTGTGGCTGGCCTTAGAGTCTAGGCCTGTGGTGAGCAGAATTTGCATTTTATCTGCACAAGTGAGAAGTCTGAACAAGTTATGGTGCAAATGGATTGAGTCCTCATATCTCTTTTCCTGCATGAGGCTAGGGGATGCTACAGACAAACCAATAGCCTTCTAGAACCAGCTGTGGAAGTACTCAAGTGCTCTGATAGGTGTCCAGTCATCTGCACTGTAGAGAATGGAAAAATTATTTTAGTGTGCAAGATGTTAATATCAGGTGTTACTGGTGCCCTGCCTTAGAAAGGTCCAGAATGATGAACAGGTGCCTCAGATTTTGAGCAGCAACACCTCCTGACAAAGTGGCCTGCCAGGGGTGTTTACTGCAAAACATAATCTCAGATGTCTACATCAATCTACTTCCTGGACAGTGCTAATATTATTGCTCCATTTGTGTTTTGCCGTAAACCTTCCAGAGTTGAAGATTTTTGTTTTGATCTAATTTTTTTCAGACATGGTCTTTCTGAAAATAATTAAACTACAAGATTGGGTTCAGGTGCAGTCATTCCTTTTCCATGAAGGCAAGTCCATCCTCAGGAGGGATGGCTGTTGATCTTCACATTGTTCTGGTAGAAGAGTCAACATAAAAGTCTGTGGAGTTGTCCACTGAGGTAATACATGATTTCATAACAAAAATAGCCAATTTCCCTGATTCTGCAGTGAAAAAGAAGCCAAACTACCCCCAAAAGCATTTACACATTTACTTGGAGTTCTGAGGGATAATTATCTTGATGTGCATTTCTTGGGAGAAGGAGTTAGGTAGAAACCCTGAGAAACACTTCAGAAAAGTCTAGACACACAGGGAGGGGTTTTTTTCTGTTTCTATTTGTTTTGCTTTTAAAAAGTCAGTGAAGATTTTCTGATCTGTGGAAAAGTGAAGCGGGGGGTGGGGGTTATTATACCTAAATTCAGAAAACCTGGCTTCTAGTTATAACCCTAATAATTATTAGTTGTGTGATCTTAGATCCTTCACGTCTCCCAGCCTCAGTCTATTTTATTCATAAAATAGCAAGATATTTGTAAAATACCTGCTACAAGAATTGACTGTGGGAGTGCAGGAGCAATGAGCTACGGTTTATGAAAGCACTCTGTAAACCGTAGCAGGCTCTACAGATACGTGCACACGTACACTCTACACTACGGGCATGCGACCAGAACCGCCTAGAAGGCCGGAGGGACGCGGCACAGCCCCATGCACACTTGAGTGATCCCGCTGAGCCGAGAGTATCTTTGCTCAAGGCCGGGCCAGGCCACACTCGAACCCCAAGTGATCATCCTCGCCTCACGGCCCTCAGGGAGCCGGGGAACGCTCCTCTCTCCGGAGAGAAATACCGGAGCAGAGAGGGCGGGCTTGCCTTTCCGCATTGTTGATGTCCCCTGCGGAAAAGCAAACGCGCTTTCTCTCTCAGTCGCTCCGCTTTGCCGTTGAGGACACGCGGGTTTGGGGCCAGATCGCCCTTGTGACCCTAAACTCTACGTGTGCGCTCTGCGGTACAGCCCCGCGCCTGCGGCGGGGGAGGCCTCTGTCTGCACGGCCGCACTCCAGCCCCGGCAGGGACGTCTAGGAGCAACCTGCGGCGGGGACACCTCTGTCTGCACGGCCGCACTCCAGCCCCGGCGGGGACGTCTCGGAGCAACCTGCGGCGGGGACACCTCTGTCTGCACGGCCGCACTCCAGCCCCG